>CAUZXS010000023.1:30000-150589 GCA_963585895.1 Sepioteuthis lessoniana | reverse complement strand
GTGAGGCAACTAGTCTAGGAGAAAGAAAACTCTGAATTCAATCCTGTTAAACTCCACTTAAAAATTGACCTTGTGTCATATCCTGTCCGAGCGGAGGGGGTTGGTATATATATATATAAATATTGTCATCAACAGATAGACTATTTCATTGCATCACAACTCTTCAGTGTGGCAAGACAAGTAGGACACTTGAAGCTGGGATCGAAACCCGCCCAACTTTACGTTAGACTTAGTATCATACCGCTCAGCCAACAAGCGAACCACGTCAGCTCGGGAATTATAAGGCATTATGTAGTTGCTTTCGTTTGTTTACATTTTTGCCTTACCGGATACCAGAGTGCTCAATTCATTCGAAGAGCTTTGCCTTATGCTAGTGGTAGCCGTAAATTACTTCGCCAGAGTTTATTTCCATGCTATAAATGTTAATTTTGGTACTAAAATAAGATCGAGCTGTTGCAATTTTGTATCTGGATATTTGCATTTATTGCCAATCAGCATCTTCGTTTGGGACTTTTTTGAATTTCTTGGAGATGACAGAACATGAACTTAATGTACGTATTCTAGTTAAAAAACAACATTAAACAGAAATTATTTTGAGGCAAGATGACGTTGGTCAAAGAACTAGAAACTACGGGATGCAGATGTTTTGAATAAGATGATTTTCAGTGATGAAGCTAAGATATAGCAACATTTCAATGGGCTTGATTTGCTCGAAGGCCTTCAGAAAACCGTGGCGACCACGTTACAAGACGAAAACATTGAAGGCTAGGAGTAAGAATCTAATACTTAGAATTAATGGACAAATTTTCAAGTTTCAGTACTTTCAACATAAGGTTTTTGCATTAAAATTTCTAAAAACACATTTTAACTAATTTAAATCATTAGTAAAACTGTTTTATCTAATTCAGAGCCAATCAAATCTTAAAAATAATGCGGTAAAATAGAAAAATCTTCAGTTGATACAGAAATGAGTCTTTCTATTTTACTAATTCTATTCCTTCAAAAGTGTATTTAATTTCAACATCACTTAAATATTTTCTACGATTAAAAAAACCTTGTTTACCCCTTTTTTGACAGCGATGCTTCTGATATTCCTCACATCTTGATTATTCATTTGTATTATACTTACATATTAGTGTATGAATATACGTTTACTCTACATAGTGACGCACTCACATAAAGATATATTACACGAGCAAAAATTTAAAACAATACAGACTGCTATCTTCTTTTAGTTGATATCTTCTTGGTGACTATAAACGTTCTATTATTGCTTTTTCTAACAAGAAAAGAGATTTTAACTTTTGTTATAATCAACAAATTTTGTACTTAAGGAAATAAGATTCATTGAGTTTGTCGAACTTTATTTCTTTCAATCATTTACGCACTTTTCCGATATATATATATATATATATATATATATATATATATATATTATTCAGTCCAGTTAAACCGGAGTCGGGAATAATTCCGTCAGGGCAAAAAATCATTCAACTATGAACATTTAAATTTTCCCGGTAAAGAGCTCAATGTAACTTACATCACAGGAAGAATTTCTTTAAGAAAAACAAAAACCGGTCACATTAGGATTATAGATTTATTTCAATCCTGTTATGGGTATTGATATGAATCAATAACACCAAAAATAAAAGTAATTTTCTTTTTTTTATCCATTAGATCTGAAGAAGTCCTGTTATTTTGGGTGTTATTGATTCATATCAATAGCCATAACAGGATGGAAATAAATTTATAATCCTAGTATTACCGTTTTTTGTTTTTCTTAAAGAAAGTATATATATATATATATATATATTTTTTTTTTAATTTTTATACCTCTTTTATAAATTTAATGGTGTGAAAAAAAGACTATTTGCAAATAAAAATTATTACATAAACTGATATCTGGGAAAAAAAATCCATTATAAAAGAAAAGACAAAAACCATTCATACAGTTCAAAAATAAACAACGTATGCCAAGTCAAAAAAAAAAAAAAAAAACACCAGCTGAATTCCGTATGCTAGAATGTGAGATTGCTCAATTATCAAGAGCGAAATGTGAATGCCAATAAAGTCAGAAAAAAAAATCCTAGGTTTCACCGAAACGGATTATCAGGATGATTGAGACCAAAGAGGAGTTGGACCAAACTATATTTTATTGATTAAAATCTTGACAGAAAGAATAAAATCAGCATTAAAAAATTAATAAAATCTAGTTTGGACCAACCCTTCTTTTGCTAGAATTACTCTGATGATCCTGTTAGGTGAAAGCCTACGTAAATTTATGGCTCGGTAGGCATTTGCACATATATATATATATATATATAAGTTCAGGTCCGTAGTCGAGAATGACCTGAAGGCTCCTTTTGCAATAGCTACAACACAAAGGTGTAATGCAGGGTGCAGCTCCTTTTACCGGATTGCTCCACTTTATCCTTGATACGTACCTTATGATGCTAAGTGTTAAGCAAGGAGGCATCGAGTATCATTTTTGAGTCTTTGGTCTGACTCAATCTGGGGTTGAACCCCGTTCTTTAGGGTCGAGGGCGAACACTCTACCCTCTAGATCTCCATATATATATATATATCATCTAAATTTGAATAAATGATTCCAACTGAAAATAATGCAGTGATCCAAATTTATGTAAATGATATTTTTTTCAATAAATTATAAACAATACAAAAATTACATCAAAATAAATAAAGTTATATTTCCATTTTTCGTCAGCGTGAACATTATCATTGTAAACATTATTTATGAACTTTGAGAGAGCCCAAATCAAATTATGTGAGAAAAATAAAAATAATTAGTAGAAATAACAAAAAAAAACGTCATCAATAAAAACAAAATAAAAACAAACTAAAAACTAAAGAACCTAGAGAGCAACTTGAAAATAGTATGCTGAAGGCAATGAAGAAAACTTAACGATCTAATTCAATTATTTCTCATATAATTTACCAAAAACATAAAATATTTACAGATTTTCCATGGACACTTGTGTTTTATTATCATCTTTTCATTAATAACATTTGTTACTGGCCATATTAAATACTTCTTTGTTTCTTTTCTCCAATCTATCTATCTCGTGCATAGGTATATATATATATATAGACAGACAGACAGACAGAGACAGAGAGACATGGACAGATACAGAGACTGGCCCATTGGAAGAATGGTTAGACTGTTCCTCAATGGCTCGTATGACTTGGGTTCAATATCAGCTTAAGTCATATAAATATAAAAAGAATGGTACATTTGGTTTGGTTTCTTTGTTTAATAGTATATCAACATTTGTAGGTTTTTTAATGCCAAGGCCATTCTCCTCGAAGAACAGTAGTGGTACTATTTCACCCATACCTGGGAGGATAAGGGGTTTCATACCTTTTCCAAGGGTACTTGTCCGAAAGTGAACATAATAGCACGACTTGAGTACGAACTCGCTTACTATGATTTCGCTGTCCATCGCTTTAACCAAAACACCACGAGGACACCCCCAATGGTTCGTGATAACTCCTTGCTTAACACTCAGCATTAAAAGGTATGGATCAAGGGTAAGTGGAGCAATCCAGGGAAAGGAGTAGTGCCATCCTCTACACCTTGGTGTAGTAGCGTTGGAAAGGAAGCCTCGGGGTTACCCTCGACTACCTTCAAATGAAGAAATGATCGGCAAATGCATCATCTCTCTCTGTCATTTATATATATAATTACACACGAATATTGCTGAGAAATATTTTATGATTTTATAGTGAGCAGGATCGAAACTAAAATGCTTAATTACGGTACCACATTAATTCCCCCGTAACTTCAAGTTTCCTGTATTGCCACTATCATCATGCCAAAAATAAACCGAAACTCTACATGATTTTTCTGGTGACTCATAAACTCAGTTTAAAGGACAGAGTAACGCGGAATCATAATTTCCGTTTTAGTAAAAGAAAACATTTAAACATGAATAATTTAACAATAGACAAACTTCAATCAATTGTACATCCACTATAATTTTGAATCACCTCTTGACATTTATCGGGTAGTTTGTCGATTCAGATTGTTTTGTGCTTAAGTTTTGAGCTTCCACAAATGTCTTCATTTGATCTTCCCGTTATATTTTTTGTCGTTCAGAGAATTTCTTTAAGAACGAAAAAGATAGAAACAGACTATCGTTAATCCAATATTTTTTGCCTGATTTTGGCTGAATAATCTTGCATTGTCGAGGAAAAAAGCACAACGTTTCTCCTATTAGCGAATTCGGTGTGTTTTCTTAGAATATTTTCTGGTAAACATTGTGAAGCGATTGAAAGAATAAATCTGTATTGAGTGGCTGATTCCGATTTAAAAACTTTAAAATTTAAAAATGAATGGTTGATGCCACATAAAATTTCATCTATAAAGGTTGGTATTTGCGGTAGGCTTCCGAGATTCATCCTCATCAACCCACTTCCCTTTGCGATAAACATTGTCATAAAAAATACCCCTTTTCGTCACTTGGTATTCTTGAGAAACGGCTTATTTCTGCGCGTTTAATGAAGACAATCAGTATGCGATCTTCCTTATTCGTCTCACAAAGCATATGGATATCTCAAATGCCCAGCTTGCTCACTTTTCTTAAAATTTTAAAGTGGTGGCCGATTATGAATTGCAATATTTTGGGGTCAAGTACTAATTCTTAAAGACCTTTGTGCTGATTACATTCCACAAATTCTCTTAAAACATCTTGATCGACGTCTAATTAACATCCTAGTATGATTTTTATCATTAAGGGTTTCCGAACTATTGTCTTCATCTTTATTGTTATTTCCACAATGTTTCTGTCGATATGTCCTCCGGCATTCTTCGTGTATTTGTCGAACTCGCGAACCTACTCGGAACTTCAAACTACGTCCTTTATTAAATCCACGGGGGTCGCCTGTTCTCATTCCGTTAGCCATAACTGGATACAAGTATTAAGTATTCCTGTATTGTTACTCGCCTGCAGTCAGGATTGAACCTGCAACCTCCAGATGATTGTCTCCTTAAAAGCTCAGGGAACCAACACCTAAAACCTGCTGGACACATTGCGTATCGGTTATAGGCGTTGGATTCAATAAAGGACTTAGATAGGCGTGGATTCAATAAAGGACATAGTTCGAAGTTCCGTGTAGGTTCCCGAGTTCGATAAACACCTGAAGAAGGCCGGAGGACATATCGGCCGAAACGTTGTGAAAATAGCAATAAAGATGAAGACAGTAGTTCGAAAACTCTTACTGATAAAAATCATCAGCTTCATCTCAGAAATTTTAACAACCAATGTCCTAGTATGAGTTTATCTCCAAGTGAATCCTCACCAAATCGAACTTTGAAAAACAGTTTTGGACTTCGCAAAAGACACTGTATTTTTCTTTAATTTTTCCGTAGCGTTTTTTGTTATTATCAAACTTCCAAGACGTTACATATCGAATATATACTATCTGTACCTCCATTTTATGAGCGTAATATTAGAGATCAAATTATATCACTAATTTTACTAATTAAAAAAGAATGGTCAATTAAGGCACGGATTAACCAGATACGTTTAAAGCACTGGAAGTTCAAATACGTAGTTACAATTTTTAGAAAACGGAAATTATTTATGATTCATCCTATATATATATACATATATTCTAAAATGAGTAGGTCCACAAAGCGATTTGTATTTTCTATAATTCATTTATTTATTTTGTACTTACGTACATATATGTTTCCAGCTTGAGGCTTTCGTCAGAGAACATGTACGGCACAAGACCTTGTAATGGGGCATTCAATGAAACTTGTACTCATTGGTGTTTGTATTTTGAACTATTAGTTCAAGTCCCATTGAATACTCCCATTAACAAGGCTTTGTGTCATACGTGTTCTCTGACGAAAGCATCAAGCTAGAAACATACACATATGTAAGAAAAAAAGAAATTCTAAAAAATAAAAATCTCTTCGTGAACCTACTCATTTTAAAATATTTTTATTCTCACTTAGGACCTACAACAAAAATGTTATATATATATATATATATAAACACATGCATACACACACACAGAGGGGGTCCTAGTGGTGTAATGTTTAAAACTCTGGACTTTGCAGTCGATGTAAGCGAGTTCCAATTCCAGTTGTGCTATTTCCTTCACTTTCGGACAAATATCCTTGAAAAAGGTATGGACTCCTTTATCCTCCCAGCTATGGTTTCAGTAGCACACGTACTGTTCCTCTAGAAATATAGATTTGGCATTAAATAACCCAAGAAGGGTAGTATGCCATTAAACAAACATACACACACAAATGTTGCGAATTTTTTACTTTCTTGCACAATATCGTGAACGTAGCTTCTTGGTTTTGTGAGGTGGAATTGACCATGGAACTGGTAAGGTAGGAGTTGAGGAGAATATATATACATGTGTGTGTGTGTGTGTGTGTGTGTGTGTGTGTGTGTGTGTGCGTTTCTCCCGACTCCATCATTCCCCTTCCGTTGTAACCGAATATTTCGAATTTGGAAATTATTAAAATATTTGTTTGTTTTTCCATTGTTTTTCCCCTGCCCAAATCTGAATATTGTATCTCTATTAGAGCTTTACACCCTACGAATTCAACATTTAACGAAAACCCAATTCCCCATTCTTTCCAACCAAGGATCATTGATTGGCGTGTAGAAATTGACAATATCAAAATAGCCACTCAATATCTCTTAATCTCTTTCCGCGGGAATAATTAACATTATTACTTGTTCATTTTTTTTAAAATATATATTTCTGAATATATCACTTTATGCATTCTGAAATACCATTCTGACAGAGTCGTTGATTTAAACAGCAAAAATAACTAAAAGTGGTTTGTAGCCTGGAGCTGGTACTCAACTAATAAGGCTAAATCCGGAATTTTTTTAAGGTTGAGAGAATGCATTTGCCTGTCACAATTAATTGCTTGTAGCGTTCTTTTCTCCTAGAAATAGAATCAAAATTATTCCAGGAAAATAGCGTCACAAAAGTTCGCCAACGCATTGAGCTACAAACTTTCTGATATGCCTTCGGTTATATCATTTTGTCAACTTGTCTTTCTTATTGATTGATTTTTATGGCATTTCAATCCATCTAAGATTATTTTATGCCTTGGGGTTAGAAAATCACGCTTATTGTGCCTTTAGATGTACATTTCTATATATATATATATATATATATATATATATATATACACTCACTCAAATCTAATAATATTTAAGAACACGTTCCAGTTGAATACAAATATTTTTAAGCATACATATTTGACGCATTGATAAGATCCTAAAAAGTACAATCACTCTGGATCAAAGTGGGCCTGGGAGTAATGACAATGAAGGTTTTTTTAATACTTACCAGATATTCTGCAATAGACCTTCAACATTAGATGCAGTCTTGCGTCATGCCTTATTCAGCCTTTTTTGTGTGAGAGTGAACTTACCTGACAACTGTGGATACAGGGAGTTTATTTTAAGCCCAAGAGAACGAAGTCTCTCTCTCTCCCCCTCTCCCTTTCCCCCCCTCTCTCTCTCTCTGCTTGAATATCCATTTGTCTGCATGGGTGTGTATATTGGAGAAATCCAATGAGCATAACCGAAAAAGGAAACGTTTTAAACAAAGGAGCTTACTGGACCAGAAAAAAAAAACAAATAGAGATTCAAATCTTAAAGCTTCTTGAAGTCAATCTGTTTTTTGCACAAAAAGTAAAACTTTTAAAAAAATAGAAATCAACTGATTTTAACGGCTGCCGCTCGCGTAATGCAAAGCTCTTTTAATGAATTGAGCACTCTTGTATTCGGTATGGCAAAATGTAAAGAAAGGAAAGCTACTACATAATGCCTTATAATTCCCAAGTGGGTCACCTAAAGGCTGAGAAGTAAGATATTAAGTCTAACGTAAAGTTGGGTGGGTTTCGATCACAGCTTCAAGCATCCTACGTGTCTAGCCACCCTGAAGAGTAGAGATACAATGAAACAGTCTGTCTCTGGATGACAATATATATATATATATATATATATATATATATATTTCATTGAACATAATAAACATTTTTCTTCTACATATTCTTTTGTTAATCCTTTCGAATTGCCGTATTGATCTAATGATATTCGGCGGGAATTAGTTGATAACTCTTCTATAATTAGTTATTTCCCAAGTACTTTCTGCCCGACTTCGGGCCATCATCAGATGAGGATGTATCACAAAAGTGATGTAATTTTGTATGTACATTACTACTTTGGGAAATAACTAATTATGGAAGAATTATCAACCAATTCCCACCTAATATCATAAGATCAATACGGCAATTCGAAAGTATTAACAAAAAATATGTTCAATGAAATATGTATTAATGAAGAAATGCTGCCAAAATATACATACATACATGTATATATAATATACTCAAAGAATACATTTCCTGGTTCTTCAAGGATGATGCTCAGTGATGTACTGTCTTCATTGCCGATTTCGGTTTCTTACAGATAACATCAGCTCTAAAAGCAACCCCGACCTGGGTCCAGAATTTCTAGGCTACCTCCTAGACAGCTTTGTGCAACGTATATTTGCCCGCTTACTAATGGCAAATACTCGAACGTCTATTTATCGTCAGTGCTAGCCAATGGGAAGAATTCATTCCCCCACCCTCACCTATATTAAGACATTTACGCTTTACACCTGATTCGGTTGATTAAAAACTCACGGATACTTATTCTGGTATGACATATATATATATATATATATATATATATATATATATATATGGGATGTAGGTGTGTGTTTGTGCGAGCGTGTGAATTTGTGTATGAGTGAAGGTTTTTGATTTCTTTAACAAGGGTGTTTTAGACATCGTGTTAAACATTATCTAGTCACGCGTTTCCAGATTTAGGGTTTGTGGGGGTGTGCATCTACCCTCTTTGTGACCGTTGATCTCGGGTCTAGTCGGTAACTATTCGGGTTTTATCTTTGAAATAAATAGATCGATTTCCATCAAATATGTCTGATAATATCAAAATAGTTTTGAAAAAATAAATGCTTTAGCTCGTAAAACATTGATATCTCAAATAATCATGTTTACCTGTATAAAATAATTGAGTTGATTCCAAACAAATCTATTTTCTTAAACATCAAACAAGGACATTTTCATAATGAACTTTTAAATGAAATGATTCCTTTTCTTTTAATCTTAAGTCAAATTGGACAGTCATTAAGACAATTTGTGTTGGCTCTTAAAGAATTAATTGTCATAAAACCGCTGACGTGATATGTCACCGATGTAGCATAATAAAAAATATCTGTCCCAGGTTTTATCTGAACAATAGTTTGTGTAATAAAGTATATATATATATATATATATATATATATATATATATGTATTATTCGGTCTAGTCAAACCAGAGTTGGGAGTAATTTCATCAGGACAAGGAAACCATTCAAAAGTGAACATTTAAATTTTCCTGGTAAAGAGCTCAATGTAACTGATGATACAGAGTAATACCTTCTTTAAGAAAACACAAAACCGGTCATATTAGGATTATAAATTTATTTCCATCCTGTTATGTGTTTTTGATATAAACCAAAAACACGAAAAAAAAAAGGACTTCTTCAGATCTTATGGATAAAATAATTCAGAGTAGACACTAAGGGATAGAAGAGGGGTGAAGAGTTATCTCCTCGTTTAGTCCACTTCCGACTTCATTTATTTATTTCATTTTATTGCCGGTTGGAATTATAATAATTTAATTTTTTAATTTTTTATTTTAATTTTTTAATTTTTTAAACTAATTCCATAATTCCTAACGGCAAGATATATATATATATATATATATATATATATATATATATATATACACACACATACACACACATATATATATATATGTATCTATCTATCTATCTATATATATATATATATATATATATATATATATATATATATACCATAAGCATCGTCATGTAAAAGGTAGAGTAAACTCCAATCCTCACAGATGAGTGAGTACCGAGGAAAACAGCTTTATTCAATGGAAAATGATTTACCCCATTATCCTAAGGAATTCTAATGTTTCGCTACAATATTTTTCTCATAACAAAGCCATTAATTTCCAAATCGCCGAGAGGCTTCTCGTGTTAACTTTCCCAAAAGCCTCTAACCGTATTTAAAAAAAAAAAAGATAATGAATAAAAACTGTTAAATTTTTTTTTTAAAAAGGCATTTAGGAATCTTTTGCTTCGTCAAAAAGAGAAAGCAAACATCGATAGATCACCGCCGTATTTGCATGAGAAAAAACAGACTCATGCCTTCAATCTTCTCATGTTTCATTTTTTTTGGGGGGGGGCGAAAATCCAATAATGGTTCTAAAGAACATTGGTGTTTCTGTGGTAGATTCTTTGACGTCCTTTTATTCTTCAGTTTTTAAAAGTTTTTTCGACCAATTATTTTATTCTTTTTTCTTAGTCATTTCTTATCAACTTAGTTTTCTATCAATGGGTTCGGTACTTAACTGCATCCGATTTTTGAAGCATGTGGTCTCACGCCAACGTTGATTCTATGTTGACTCTTACCGAGATTGCTAGTTTCTGACGGGGTCAGATCTTTGGGGCTTCTGTACTTGATCTCGTTCAAAACTATTATTATTTTAGAATAATAATTGAATACCTTTAATCGTAATAAGAAACGATTATTTTTATTGAAACTGCTCATTGGGTAGAGTGTTCGCCAATGATCCGGGAGACCTGGGTTCAATCCCAGGTCAAGTCATACCAAAGATTCAAAAATGGTACTTGATGCCTCCTTGCTTGACACTCAGCATTATCAGGTACGGATCAAGGGTAAAGTGGAGCAATCCAGGAAAAGGAGTAGCGCCCCTCTACACCTTGGTGTAGTAGCTATCGAAAAGGGAGCCTTCGGGTCACCTTCAACTACAGTCGCCAACTTTACTTACTTTTTATACCATATATAATTTAAATGATATATATTATATTATTCATCGTAGAGATATGCTAACTGCACAGAGTTTCCTAATTGTAATAATTGAATACCTTAATCGTTAGAAGAAACGATTATTTTTATTGAAACTGCTCATTGGCCTTGTGAGTAGAGTGTTTGCCAATAGTCCGGCAGACCTGTGTTCAATCCCAGGTCGAGTCATACCAAAGACTTTAAAAATGGTACTTGATACCTCCTTGTTTAACACTCAGCAATATAAGGGAGGTGTATCAAGAATAAAGGTGAGCCCTTCCCTACACCTCGGTGTAGTAGCTATTGAAAAGGGAGCCTTCTGGTCACCCCCTTGACTTAGAACGGTCGCCAACTTTACTTATCACTTTATATCATACTTGAAACCAAATAAATTTTCACCTAATTAATATCAATAAGATTTACTTGAAGCGATATTTGTAAATGATAATTGTTATTTGTAACGTGGATTTCTTCTTTATATTCTTTCCCATCTTTTTTTTTCTTTTTCGGCTTTCTTCTTTTTTTTACCGATTGGAATTCATGTTTTTCTTCATCAGCATCTTCTTTTTCTATCATCAGACTTCTGTTTTGAGTAGAGTGACCAGTCACCCGTTGGATGATAAATAATAATTATTAAAAGATGGATGAAACTTCTTGTAGGATCAACATCTTCAGGTCGTGATCGATACCAAGAGTTTGATGGTCATATAATAGGATTAACAGCGCACTTAAAACTTAGTATATTGACTGGTCTAAGAGAAACAAAACTCTAAATTCAAACCTGTTGAATTCCGTTTAAAACTGACAGCTCAAAGTTTGGATAAATATCATAACTGAGGTATTTTTGTGAGAGGGATTGACTCTGTAAACGTTCTTTTTTCATTATAAAAAGTTTCATGCACAGGTATTGCTTGATATCATGGGATTTTTGTCTAATATTTTAATGTGATTGATATACTTGAATTCACGTCAGTTACCATCTACTAGTTATCATCAAGACGCGTCGACTGCACAGAATACTTTGACTTTGTCTAAATAATAAATAACATTCATTTCAACGCTGCCACCTGCTATATATGAAAGGTTGTTTGTTTAGTAATAGTAATATTAATGGTACATATTCTGGGAGTTTAAGTCCAGGCAGTACCTGCCTTCTTACCAAAAAATGATACAAACTGGGTTTATTGCCCGGTACTTCAGGTACCTCTTAAGCGGAATGCCGACCATATATGATCACATTTTTTGGCCAATGCTCGGTGGCGCCTTCGTAAATCTGAGCTTGTGTCTCATCACAAGACAATGAGTTCTTTGATAAACTCGGCATCCAATGGAGGGTTTAAAGTTCTGTAGCCCGTGGTGTAATTGTCGTAGGAAAGGAACACAGCGACACGTGGTGTAATTGTCGTAGGAAAGGAACACAGCGACACGAGTTCAAATCTTGGACGAGACTCATTGCATTTCACATAGCACTAATACCCTTGGGAAAGGTATGAATCCAATTATTCTCCCTCCAGCTATGGGTAAATAGTAGGACAGACTAGGTTCTTCAGCCTTGGTAAGGCAACTAGTCTAGGAGAAGGAAAACTCTGAATTCAAACCTGTTAAACTCCGCTTAAAAATTGATCTTGTGTCATATCCTGCCCGAGCGGAGGGGTTGGTAAATAGGTTAAAGTTCTGTAGCTTAGAGGTGGGTGGAGTCACTCCAATGTTGTCATCACAAGACCATGAGGTCTAAACTCGGCATCCAATGGAGGGTTTAAAGTTCTGTAGCTTAGAGGTGTGTGGAGTCACTCCAATGTTGTCATCACAAGACCATGAGGTCTAAACTCGGCATCCAATGGAGGGTTTAAAGTTCTGTAACTTAGAGGTGTGTGGAGTCACTCCAATGTTGTCATCACAAGACCATGAGGTCTAAACTCGGCATCCAATGGAGGGTTTAAAGTTCTGTAGCTGAGAGGTGTGTGGAGTCACTCCAAAGTTGTCATTACTTTCAAGCCGTTTGGTTCACATGAATTTTTTTCCCGGCTTTCTTCTTTTTTTTACCGATTGGAATTTATTCTTTAATCATGTTTTACTTCATCAGCATTATCTTTTTCTACCAACAGACTTCTGTTTTGACTAGAGTGACCAGTCACCCGCATGAATTTTTTTATTGATCTGCTTCAAACTTGCAATTATTATTATTATTATTTACTCCTTTAGAGTTTTTCACATCAGTGTTAGCTGATGGTTTTTCACTTGAGTTTGAGCGGCAGCAAGTCTCCTCAAGTCTCCAGAACTCGTCTCAGGATTCTGGCCGTTCTGAGCAATGCTGTCGTTTGGATAGTCTCTACCCGTCCGCCAACTTACAAGTCTTCCAGGTCCATCAATAATCCTTTAGTCGTTGTTCCTAACGCACCAATCACTATTGGCACAATCGTTACTTTCATGTTCCACAGCTTTTTCAATTCTCTAGCAAGGTCGAGGTACTTATCTTTCGTTTCACTTTCTTTCAGATTTATTCTGTGGACCGCCGGGACAGCAAAGTCGACAATTTTACAAATTCTCTTTTTTTTTTTTTTATTATTTTTATTATGAGGTCTGGTCTTCTGGCCGGGATTAGGTGATCCGTTTGTATGTTAATATCCCATAGGAGTTTATGCGTGTCATTTTCTTGGACAGGTGTAGGGTTGTGCATTATTATTATTATTATTATTATTATTATTATTATTATTACATTCCTAGTGATTTTTTTTTCAGCTGAATGGCCTTTCACTGGGGTCAAGGTGACAGCAAGTCATCTTGGGTCTCCAGGACTCTTCTCAGTATTCTAGCCGATCTCAGCAAAGCTATAGCCTGGATGGTTTCGATTCCCCCTCTGATTTCCCGTTCTTCCAATCCCTTCTCCAGGCTTCTGTGGACAGTTCCAAGTACGCCAACTACTATTTGTATCACCATTACCTTTATACTCCACAGCTTTTTAAGTTGTCTGGCAAGGTTCAAGGATTACTCTATCTTTTCCTTTACTTTTAACTTTGTGGTCAGCGGAAACGGCAACATCCACAATATAGCAAATTCCAATTTTTATTATTTGTTAAGTAACTCTAATTCTGATCTTCTGGCTGGGATTAGGTGATCCGTCTGAATCTCAAAATCACTTGTGATTTTTAGTATCTCCTGAGAATTTTATGCGTTTAATTCATTAAGACGGGCTTTGGCTTGTGCATATACCATTTGGTAGTATCGTCGAATTCCAGTCTCTTTTTTGATTCCCGGTGGATCACCTTCCTCATTCAATGGCCCCTGATATTGAAGTCTTTTTCTGCTAGTTATTTGTCTCCTCTTATAATGGTATCAATTGTTTGAATTTTTTTCTACATAATCAACATTTGGTATTACCAATGTTCGCTTAAATATACTTGGTCCTTATGGCCAAGTTTCGTGCAGTTAAAGCTATTAGAATAGATTCAGTTTCTCTTCTGAGCTTTCTCTTTCGTTGCCGTGTTTTTCTCGTGAAGAATTTTGTGGTTTTGTCGCTTGAAATATCTGTACATTTGTTTTTCTGTTAGTCTGTTACGATGATCATTAAATAAGTTTCCAGACTTTTTTCGTATAGGCACTTTAATTGATAACACAAATAAAACACAAGTCCCCTTAAAAGTAATCTCCACCGGCTGCAATTCACTTGTTCTACCGTTCCAACAACTTCAGCAAGACCCCCATGGAAGTCCTCTTGTGTGAGCGTGTCAATGATCTTCGTCACAGCCTCTTTCATCTCCTCTATTGTCTCATAACGACAGCCTCTGCGCTTAGGGAATAACCAAAAGTCACAGAGAGCAAGGTTTGGACTTTAGGGAGAGTGAGGAACTGTCTTGATGCCCATCTTGGTCAAATAGTGTGTGACAAGGATGGAGTTGTGGACTGGTGCATTGTCTTGGAGGAAAGATCACTGACCCAATTTGAAGAGTGCTGGCCTCTTCCGACGGAATCTCTTCTAGAATTCCCTTGAAATATCTGTACATTTGTTTTTCTGTTAGTCTGTTACGATGATCATTAAATAAGTTTCCAGACTTCTGAGCTTTCTCTTTCATAGTAACCCTAACCCTAACCCTTTGGCTAATCAACTCCGGTTTATTGACTTCTTTACTTCTCCCACACCTCTCATCACTCCTCACAGACGCACTGCCTTCCTTGAATCTCTTATGCCACTCAAAAACTGATGCTCGATTCATGCAAGATGCTCCAAAAGTGGTCTAAAGCATTCCATACATTTCTGTAGCTTTTTTTCCAAGTTTAAAACAGAATTTTATTGCATATCATTCTTCTAACGTGTCTTGACATCCAGATTGCATTTTTGAAATTCACCTGCTGTGACAATTAGTAGGGTGTATTCCAATTCCTGCTGTAGCTATTCATTTGAACGTGAAATCATAAAAATTGGTCAGCCATCTCATAAGACGTATAGCAATAACATACTGAATTTTCATGAGTCTACAACAATTTTAAATGCATGTACAAAAAAAAGTCTGGAAACTTATTGAAGGAACCACATAATTTGGTATTATTTCTCTAATGCTGTTTTTGGCAGGTGAGCTTAGTCCTTCTTTTTTTCTTTTTAATTTTGTTCTTGAGACTTTCTATTGATGCATCTTCGCAGTCCTCAATTCTGGTGAGTTCCCTTCTTCATATAGTCTAATTTTGATAGTTTTTGTGATGTGTGGTAGGTGGCCGTACAGCTGCTGCAATGTGGGGTGCTGTCTCCAGGACTTGTTCAATATTGCTCGCAGCATTCTTATGGAGTTGCTGTCAATCAAAAATACCAAAGTGAATCAATAAAATTTCTTTTTTTTTCCTTCGTAATTTTCTCCGCCCTTTCCTTCTTTTTTGGCTGTGGCATTCTAAATTCAAATCAAGATCGCAGCACTCCGTCTTCAAATTTACACATATTCATTTGTTAATTAACACTGAGACAAAATTAACAAATTAATGTTGCTAATGCGTAAATTTATTGGACTTTCGGTTTTCTCATCTCCTGCCGCCAAAATTTAGAGGAATTCATCTCATTTTTGGTCAGACAAGACGAATTTCTTTACCATACATTTTGGCTTAGGGATAGTTCAATTTTGTTCTTTTGTTGTGAAATTCCATAGTTTTTTTTCTTTATTTTAATTATTATCATTATTTTAATCTTGAAGCTTTTTCACACAGCGTTAACTGATTATTTTTCAGTGGAGTTTGACGGACAACAAGACTCCTTAAGTCTCCAGGACACTACTCAGTATTTATTCAGATTCTAATAATGTTGCAGTCTGAATGGCCTCTACTTGTCATCTTATTTTTAAATCTTCTAATCCCTGGACCAACATTTTTGGAATTTTTGCAATTGCACCATTTACAAGTGGTATCACCATCACTTTCATGTTTCATATTTTTTGTACTCTAGCACGGTCTAGATATTTATGTCTCTAGCTTTCTTTTAATTTAATTCCGTAATCTGACGTGACGACAAAGTCTTTAATTCGGCGGGATTTCTTATTTGGTAGATTATCACTAAGTCTTATCGTCACACCGAGAATAGGTAATCTATTTATATCTCAGTTTGTGCGTCTCATTCTCCCGGACAGATTCTGTTATATTTTGACCCTCGTCCCGGCCCAAAAATGCTATTCCAAGGTGATACACCGGAAGGAAGTGACACATTCCAATGGCCAGTAATCGAAAGAGATCGCGTGGGTAGATTAAGGCTTATGATATGGGACAAGGTGAAGGTCCCATTGTGCCACTACAGTGATGCACCGTTAGAGAATAACCTCTGAACTGCATTACAGTTATTTCCGCTTGATGACGATTAAACATCCGATTTCAAAGATCCAGTGGGCGATCGTGTGGGCGTTGAATTATTATTTAACTCGGTTGAGTTCGGGGTGCCAAAGCAGTTGCCAGTAGAATTCCAGAGATTTAGTGACGAGATGTGGTAGGGAAAGCCACACCCGACCGAGGTGGTCCGCGGAAACCCCTGATGGAGTTAGGGGTCCAGAGAAGATGATGATAAGATGCAGTAAGGAAAGCCAGCATCCAGCAGTGGACCCCAAGACCTCTGGTTGAGCATCTAAGAGAACAAGAAAGACTCAACGTGACGGTGATAAGTAGTGGAGGTCAAAATATGAAGTTTATGTTCGGTCTCCAGCACCCTCTCACATGCAACCCTTGAACAACCCTTTCGAACCCTGGAAATAAAGTGAGAGGTAAATATATGTTGTTAAAGAAGTCTTCCTGAATAATTTGTCAATGCGTTTTCCTTCATGCGTCTGTCTTTGGCATTGTGTCGTTGTGATGCTGAATGAACGTGTAAATAACTATATAACAATTCTAGTTTGTGCATATGTTCGTATGGTCAACTTTAGATTTTTTGCACGCTTCCTAATGGATCACCATCTCCGCCCAATCGTGTCTTGTCTTATACTCTTTTTTGTACTAATTTGGTGCATTGCTTATTATTTGATTGATTGTTTCGTTTCTGTCACCTCATAACCTAAACTTACTATTTGGTTGTGTCTTATCTATTTTTTTCCTCAATA
This sequence comes from Sepioteuthis lessoniana, assembly GCA_963585895.1. Classification (NCBI taxonomy): domain Eukaryota; kingdom Metazoa; phylum Mollusca; class Cephalopoda; order Myopsida; family Loliginidae; genus Sepioteuthis; species Sepioteuthis lessoniana. The sequence continues at coordinate 133,084 of CAUZXS010000023.1, read as the reverse complement.
TAATTAGTCCTTATTGGGTTTTTTTGGGTGGTGGTGCAGAAATTAGAATAGATTCAGTTTCTCTCTTAATTTCCTTTTCTAAGCTAATGTCCAATTCTTTTTTGTGTGAGATTTTGCGTGTTTGCCGCTTGAAATGTGTATACAATTACCTGTCTTCTCAGTTTCGTTTTACAGCTATTACTTAAAGCCGTATAAGTTGGTAAAACAAATTATTATTATTATTATTTACTCCTTTAGAGTTTTTCACATCAGGGTTAGCTGATGATTTTTCACTGGAGTTTGAGTGACAGCAAATCTCCTCAACTCTCCAGGACTCGTCTCAGGATTCTGGCCGTTCTTAGCAATGCTGTCGTTTGGATAGTCTCTACCCGTCTGCCAATTTCAAAGTCGTCCAGGGCTTTTAATAATCCTTTAGTTATTGTGTCTAACGCACCAATCAGAATTGGCACAATCGTCACTTTCATGTTCCACAGGTTTTTCAATTCTCTCGAGGTATTTATTCTTCTTTTCACTTTCCTTCAGATTTATTCTGTGGTCTGCCGGGACTATTATAATTATTATTATTATTATTCACCCTTTTAGAGCTTTTCCCATCAGCGTTAGCTAATGGTCTTTCACTGGAGTTTGATTGACAGAAGGTTTCCTCAAGTCTCCAGGACTCTTCTCAGTATTCTGTCCGTTCTCAATAATGCTGTCTTTTGGATGGTGTCCACTCGTCCGCCAACTTCCGAGTCTTCCAGTCCTTTTAATAATCCTTCAGTTACTGTAGCAAAAGAACCAGTCACAATTGGTACAGTTGTCACCCTCATGTTCCATAGTTTTTTCAATTCTCTAGCAAGGTCGAGGTACTTATCCTTCTTTTAACATTCTTTCAATTTTATTCTGTGATCAGCCGGGAGAATTTTGCAAATTCTATTTTTTGTTGATTATTATAAGTCTTCTTCTTCTTCTTCTTCTTCTTCTTATTATTATTATTATTATTATTATTATAGCCCAGGAGACCGGAGTTCAATCCCAGGTCAAGTCATACCAAATACTCAAAAAATGGCACTTGATGCCTCATTGCTTAACATTTATCCTTATAAGTTACGGATTAAATGCAAGTTGAGCAATCTAGGGAAAGGAGTAGCGCCCTACCCTACACTTTGGTGTAGTAGCTATTGAAAAAGAAGCCTTCGGAATCACCCTCGACTACGGTCAGCCAACTGACTTTCAACTAACTTATTTACATGACTTAAACTATTTTCTTGTAAATTATTAGTTTTAGATAGGAATACTTGAAACCATATTTATTTTACGCATTATTAATATCAAGAATAATCACTTGAATCTATTCTTGTTTATAAATGATTATTATTAGTGGTAACGCAGCGGATTCTTTCACATCGATTATATTCTTCAAATTTCTTTTCCCCTTTCTACCTAGTGGATTTCATTCTCTTGTTTATTCATTTCTTTCTTTCATGGTCAAATTTTTTATCAATTCCTTTGTTTTCTTTCATTGATATAATTCTAAAATTCATCCATGTAAACACTGCCGTCTGATATTCGTAGCTCAAATTCTAAGGAAGATATTTACCCCGGGCAGTATTTGCCCCCTTGCCTAAAAGGGGTTAGGGCTTCTTTAAAAGCTTGTCTCCTCAGGCAGTCCTGATGTGGAATGCCAACAAGACAAAAGCAATTTTTGCACCGACTCGTCAACAGCACCGCCAGTTGATTTAACCTTTAAACACCGGGAAGACTTGGATAAAGATGGCAGTCGGTGGTGAGGTATCAGTTCTGGAGTTTTAAGGAACAAGCAGTCACCCTGACACTGCTTTTGCTTCACGTTCTACTATGGCCGAAATTTAGAGTAGCTCTTAGGATCTCGTCTATGAGTTTTGGAATTGTTCCAAAACTATCATTAGATGGTAATATTCGAAGCCATATATCTGTGAAATTAAATTAATGTCATTACTATTTTACTCAATTGGGAGGTGTTTTTTTTTTACGCCAGCGTTTGTTGATGGTTTCTCAATGGAGGCTGAGTCTCCTCAAATACAGGTCTCAAAACTGCTGTAGGTTTGACGGTCTCCACTCGACCTCTTATTTCTACGTCCCCCTGTCCCTGTACCAATCCTTTGATGTCAGTACCGAGCATGCCAATCATTATTATCATTATTATTATTATCATTATTATTTGTATCATTATTATTATTATTATTATTATTATTATTATTATTATTATATATTTTGAGGCTTTAATACCTGTTTCAACTGGTGGTCTTCTTCGAGAGTCTCCTCAGGTTTCCAGGACTTTTTGAATATTTTAAGCAGTCTTAAGAATTCTGTGGTATAGATGGTCACGATTCTCCCACTAATATTCCCAAGTCTTTTTTTCAAGGCTTTTGGAGACAGTTCAAACATAAAACTACAATTGATATAATCAGAACACTCATTTTCCAGTTTTTTTATGTTCGCTGGCAAGGTCCAAGTATTTGTTTAGTTTTTATTATCATTTTTCTCTTTTGAAAGTTTTTACGCCAGCGTTAGCTGATGGTTTCGTAACAGAGTTCGAGTAACAGCAAGTCTCCTGAAGCCTCTAGGACTCTTCTCAGTATTCTGGCTGATATTGATAATGTTATTATTATTATTTACTCCTTTAGAGTTTTTCCCATCAGTGTTAGCTAATGCTTTTTCACTGGAGTTTGAGTGACAGCAAGTCTCCTCAAGTCTCCTGGACTCGTCTCAGGATTCTGGCCGTTCTCAGCAATGATGTCGTTTGGATAGTCTCTACCCGTCCGCCAACTTCCAAGTCCTCCAGGCCTTTAAATGATTCTTTAGGTATTGTGTCTAACGCACCAATCACAATTGGCACAATCGTCACTTTCATGTTCCACAGCTTTTTCAATTCTCTTGCAAGGTCGAGGTACTTATCCTTTGTTTCACTTTCCTTTAGATTTATTCTGTAGTCCACCGGAACAGCAAAGTCTACAATTTTGCAGATTCTCTTTCTTTTGTTGATAATAATGAGGTCTGGTCTTCTGGCCGGGATTAGGTGATCCATTTGTATGTTAAAGTCCCATTATTATTATCATTATTATTAAGAATAGGAAAAGTTACTTAAAAATAACTGCTTCCAAATGATTCATATTAGATTGAAATACTTGAAACCACGCCAATCTTAGCACAGGATCTACAAAACAGTTTATGGGCTATCCAAGATACGCTCATGTTTATTTTTCAAAATAGTCCCCCTTGCAGCTTTATACAATAATTCTGTCAATGTTGCCGTGGTTAGTCCTAATTGGTCAACGTAGTCACTGATATCAGATTTGATGTCATCATATGAACTTTTAAGCACACCTTCGTATATTCGTTTACAAGCGTTCGTCATCATTGGTTACTTGGAACAATATAAGTAAAAGTAAAGTTGGCGACCCTAGTCGAAGGCTACTCGAAGGCTCTCTTTTCAATAGCTACTACACTGTAGGGGTGCTACTCTTTTCCCTGGAATGCTCCACTTTAACTTTGATTTGTAACTTATAATGCTGAGTGTTAAGCTAGGAGGAATCAAGTATCAGTTTTTGAGTATGACTCAACCAGGGTTTGAGTCCCAGTCTCCCGGGCCATAGACGAACACTCTACCCATTAGGCCAACGGACCTATACCAATGGACAAATGGATATATACTTACTTGAAAAAGAAAACATTTAAGTTTGGGAAAAGTCACCTTGGTGTAGTGGTTAACGTACTGAATTGCGACATGTTGGCAAAAGGTTTTTGCTCATTTGAGAGTGTTCATAATGAATTTTCTATCTCGTGGCTCAACGATTCTTTGTAATAAAAATGAGTAAAAAATTGGTTTTGTTTACATTTGTTTTTATGCTTAAATCAAAGTCGTGAGCACATATCTCAGTTTATTATCTTTTCTATCCAACTGTGTTTTAATGTTCTTTTTTATGGCTAATATTTTAAATTTATGGAGTCTCAATTCTACTTCCGTATATTTATCGTTTACAATTCTCCTATCTGTGTTATATAGCCGTAATACACTATCAATCACAACAGTACATATACGGATACAAAACACAATAGGCAGACTCAAATACACAGGCGACTCCATTGTTCAGGTACAAACCGTTTATTAATTTCTGAGTTTGGTTTCGTAAGCATACTAAGCTAACTACATCTTTCAGTGGCTTAAATCCAACTCTATGCCCCAAGGGCAGGAACTCAACTATCGTCTTCCATGGTCCAACCTCAAAATCCCAACTGCCTGATCCGACTTCAACTTCTCAACACCATGGTCGGACCCCAACTTCTCAACATCATTGTCGGACCCAACTTCTCACCATCATGGTCGGACCCCAACTTCAACTGTCTGCCTTCATGGCAGAGATCCCAACTCTCTGCCTACATGACCCAAAGTCAACCCCAAACTGACTTTTTTTAAAAAATCTTCCAATTCTCAGGACCATCGCTTCCGGACATGACGTCATTCACACTCCAGCCTCATTTCCTATCTGGGGTTTATTATGACAATTGTGATTGTCATATCCTTTGCGCGTGAGTGTAAACTGTACCCAATGCTATGCACTTCAACTAAGAGCCGAATAGTTCAAAGCCCAACCAAACTAAGTAATAAAATATAATTAACGAAAAATGATTAGTATAAAAAAATCATTCCGTAATTATATAACATCTGATGTAAAGTCGACGTTAACGTTTCGGTTTCAGTTACCATCATCAGGATTTGGATATCAGAATAGTTCACATAGCGATGGGTGCTTGCTGAGATGACTGGAGGAAATGAGAAATATACGACGAAAAGATACACAAAAGTGCACATGGCGTTCATGATTCAAAAGTCTTAAGAACGTGTCTGACACGTGGAAACATATTTGAAAATGTTGGCTTTCCCAAAGAAACGTGATAAATCCTCCTGTTTATTAAGAAATACGCACCAACAAGTAAGTTTTCATATATATATATATATATATATATATATCGTTTTTAAGTCATCCATGTTAAGTGTCGTGTATGATTGTTTCTTGTATTTGTTTTTCCGAAAGGACAGTATGAAAGTAAATATGAATCAAAACATCTTGGTCATTTATTATTATCATTTCACTCTCTGTGAGCTTTTTCTCGCAATTCTAACTGATCGGTTTTCACTGAAGTCTGAGTGACAGGAAGTCTCCACAGGTCTTCATGACATCTAATTCTCCTGGCCGATTTTTGTAGTGCTGTTGTCTAGACGGTTTCGATTCTGACTCTAGTTCATCGAGTCTCCTTTTTACTTTCTTAGGTATTCTTTAAAGGGTGTCGACTATGCTTATTGTTACTGCCACTTTCATGTTCTTCTAATTTTTTACTTCGCTGGATGGATCCAAATGTTACATCTTGACCTTTAGCAGCACATTAGTTGTGGATTTCTAAAAAGAAAATGACATCGGTGTAAATAAATGGACAGCAGAAACAAATCACATGAATTGGAATCGGAAGGAAAACGCGTGGGCGTTGAAAATATTATATATTGACAAGAGATTTCCAGTTGACAGACAGATACGTGCAGATTCGGAGAACAGATAGTGAGGGCTCAGAGAGGGGGGGGCACACCCACTGCTGAGAAGCAGAACCATTTAGTGGAACTCTGAAAATAGAATCAAATTGTAGGTTAAGAAGAAATGGTGTCAATGATTGTAGTTCAAGTCCTTCGTCTCTTAGTCTGTATGTCTCGCGCTGCGTTTCGACCCTTTCTAGTTATAAAGAAAAGAATCTATATATTTTCAGAAACAAGTGTTGTGGTCTCTTCATTATTATCATATGCAACACAAATATCAGTTAATCTTTCCGCTTTCTTTTAATTTCACTCTGTGGTCAGCCAAAACGGCAAAATCCATGATATGGAAAGTTTTTTTTTTTTTTTTTGGTCTGGCATTGTGTCCTGAATTAAGAGAAGGGTTCATATCTCTAAATCCATGAGAATTTAATGCGTTTGATTTTGGTTGGTACATATATTATTTTTCAGTGGGGTAAGATTTCAGTTTCTTGCACTATTCAGATTGGATCAGCTTCCCCACTTAGGTTTACCTAATCTTGTATTTCTTTTGTGCTAGTTAGCTACATTTGCTTAAGGTGGGATTAACTGTTTCATATTTGTCACCGCAAAGCTTACTCTTCTAGTGTGTATTGTCAGTTTTTGTTTTGCTATGATTTATACTGATGTCATAACTTTGCACCGCTTTTCTTCATATTATTATTATTATTATTAATATTTTACTCTTGTAAGAGATTTTCACAGCAGCTTTAGCGGATGGTTTTCCACTGGAATTTGAGTGACAGCATGTTTTCTCAAGTCTCCAGGACTCTTCTCAGTATCCTGGCAGATCTTAACAATGCTGTTGTTTGGATGATCTCCATTTGTCTTTTTATTTCCAAGTTCTCAAGTCACAGCTGGGAATCTTTTGGTGATTGTATCACCGTCACGTTTAGGTTACATAGTTTTTCTTCCCTTTCCTTCAGTTTTACGCTGCTGTCAACCTGTACGGCAGAGAGTACTATTCGGCAGCTTGCTTTTTTTTTCTTTTCTTTTTTTTTTTTTGCTGACTCTCAGAAAGTTTGGTCGTCTGGCAGAAATTTGATGATCCGCTTGTATCTCTAAATCCCTGTAATTGTGTGCGTCTCATTTTCCTGGACGGATTCTTGGTTGTGCATGTGGTCAAATTTAAACTTCTTGCCCAATTCCCTCCAAGTCATATCTAGTCTTACTTTAATTTGCGCTAATTTACTGCATTCGCTTATTATGTGATTGATTGTTTCGTTTCTATAACCACGTAATCTTTATCAGCTATTTTGTTGAGTCTTGTCTATTATTGCTTTAATATAGTTAGTCCTTATGGCGTTATCTCTTACTGCTATCAGAAGACATTCATCTTCTCTCTTAAGATTTCCCTTTCTTAGCCATGTCCGAATTTTCTCGTGTTATATTTTGCTTGTTTATGGCTTCTTCTTCTTCTTATTATTATTATTATTATTATTATTATTATTATTATTATTATTATTTTACTCCTTGAGAGTTTTTCACATCAACGTTAGCTTATGGTCGTTCCCTGAAGTTTGAGTGACAGCAAGTATCCTCAATTCTCCAAGACTCTTCAGTATTCTGGCCGATCTCAATAGTTTAGTAGTTTGGATGGCCTCTACTCGTCCTCTCATTTCCAAGTCCTCCAACCTCTTTAATAATCCTTCGATGACCGTACCAAGAGGACTAATTACAGTTGGTATAAACGTCACTTTCATTTTCCACAGTTTTTTTCAATTCCCTAGCATGGTCGGTATATTTATACTTCTTTTCACGTTCTTCCAATTTTACCCTGTGGTCAGCCGGGACGTGCGGGGTTTTCACTCAAGTTTTAACTATTAGAGTTTCACTGAAACCTGGGTGACAGAAAGTCCTCCCAATCCTCAATGACTGTTTTTGTCCTATCTGTTATTACTTTATTTTGAGCGTACATTATCTCATTCTTCTATTCTAATAATTTTTGCCAGGAGGAATAGTATAGGGAAGTATATTGCTACACAGAGCTTTCTTCTTAATAAAAATGTTCTGTGACTTGGTGCCAGGTTTACTATAGCTTCATGAATATTAAAGTGCCTTATATAGACATACAAATATTTGCTAGAGCGGTCTCCAGATGAAGCATATTATTCTAATTATAATGTGAATTATAGGTAAACATGTTACAGCTGGGAATTCCTCACTCATCTCTGAATGTAAAACTGAGCTATTTCTGTAAGTCTTGCTATAATTCAGATGAAAGTTTCGTATCTGCGCATTTTATTATATATATGTGCATCAATGATTGTACGATTTATATGGCCCACCAACAAATCTTAACAGGAAACATGTAGCGAAGATTAAAGCAAAATGCAATCAAGACAAATTGTGACATATTGACCCTCGACCGAGCAGTCAAGTAAGAGATGCACCTGTGTAAATAACAGGTGCATCCGGTCGAAGATATCAGAGTATAACCTTGACCTTGGACAGGTTTAATTGGGTGCAGATGTGACGCCCACAAGAAGCAGGTGGATTTCAAACAATTATATAACCCGGTGCGACAGACAAGTTGACTTAGTTGGAGATAAGATGCTGTAGTGAAAACCAGCTCCCACGAGAAAGAAGTGCTGCTAAAGTCAGAGGAACTTGGGGTCAATATGTTGCTATCTGTTCAGTCTCCAACTTTCCTCTCACACATAACCTTTTCGCAACCCTTTCGAATAAAGTGTGAGAGGTATATTTTTCTAAAGAAGTGTGTTCGTTCGTCATTATGGTTGATTTTGTTTCAGAATGTATATGTATACGCATAGTTATATGACTGCTATATAACACAACCCATCAAACAGCATCTGAAAAACAATGTATTCTTGTAGCTCACTTAGTAAAGAGTTTATCCATTTTACTCAGCTCTTCTCAAAAGAAATGTGAACTAAAGTTCAATTTTTCCCTAATGACCATCTCCTGGCTCCCTGGAAATACCCATTTTGTAGGGCTGAGTTCATTCCTTGGCGCCTTGGGTGCTCCAATAATTGGAATACCGAAAGGATCTAGGATTTCCTGTGACAGCCGTGCAAGAATCTCGATTAGTAATTGACTCTCCCGCTATAAAATGATATTGTGTCGCATACTGGTTTGGTATGAAAGCAGCTTCATTACATCATCAATCTTGAAGTTTGAATCATGTAAATTACAAGTACATGAAGTAATAAAAATACCTAAATGCCAAAATAAGATTAATTGATAACCTATTTATTTTAATATATATATATATATATATATATATATATATATATATATATATATATATTCCTTGAAAACCTCCTGAAGTTGTTGATACTGTTGTTTTACTTCCTGTGTAACTTCTGTCTTTATCCTACGAGAATTTTCTTATAGATTTGTGCCGTTTTGAAACGCTGAAAAGATACTGTAGTATTCTTTTTATTTGATGTAAACTTGACGTGACATTATATGAATATTTTGAGACATTAAGAGTTTCAAAGAGATCTTTTGTTATTGAAATTTCTTAAAGCGAATATTTTTAATTTGTGTTATTGTGAACTTTATGAGATAACGTAGTTCTATTCTTAGTGCTCTCTATACGTGACGACATCGATAAAGTTGAAGAACTTTTAAAAGATATAGAATTGAAAAACATTTTCAATTGAAATGTTTCTTGCAATAAAATATGGTTGAATACATATCGATGAAGTTAAAAGTTTAATATTAAATTATATTATCTATATTAAGTGCGCTTTTTTTTGTTTTCGAAATATTTTTGCAAGATAATGTTTTATATAATGGAAACCTGTTCTAAAATGATAAATAAAGCAAAACAATTTTTTTCTTTTTCAGTGTTTTAACATTCTTCAGTAGTATTTGATGATAAAGTGAGAAAACGTTCAACATAAAATAAAACAATTGAAAAAACATTATTTCAAATGCACTTTCTTGTTATTTGGTTGACAATTACGTACAATACACTTATATATATATATATATATATATATATATATATATATATATATATATACTATGCACAATACACTTATTGTCATACATAACTATTCAGTGTGGCTAGACACGCGAGAGGTTTCAAGCTGGGATCGAAAGGAGGCTGAATTTACGTCAGTCAGATTTCTTAACCGAGAGCAAATGTCCTTCTCAGGTAAGGAAATTTTACGAATTATTTTTTTTATATGTGTATTAACACCTACCGGAGTGCTCATATCATAAGAAGAATTTTGCATTTACACGTGTATGGTAGCCAGCAATTCCTCACTCAAATGCTCAACCCACTAGGGGTCGCATGAATATAGTCATCCACACAGAGACTTTTTCGTTCAACCAAAACTTTTCAGTGTGACTGGACACACGAGATGATTTAAGCTGGAAACTTGGTTGACTTTACATCTGTCAGATATCTTGCCACTGATATCGTTATTCTCAGCGTAAGCGAAGGAATTTTTTTACGTATATATTATGACATATACGCTATCGGCTTACGAAGGACTCAGTTCATGGGAAGAGCTTTTCAAAGATGGCAACCAGCAGTTTCTCACTCGTGTGCTCAATACACTGGGGGAGCATATGTATATATCATATTGGTGTATCGTTATCACTAGCTCGCTTTCTGAGTTGACCAAATTTTGTGATATTATTAAATAGTGCTCATTACCAATGTTAGAGATTATATATATATATATATATATATATATATATATATGTATATACATAAATAGGTGGTGCTTTCAATAAGTTTCCAGACATATTTTGTACAGGCATTTTAAATTGTCATAGACTCTAAACATCTTATGAGATGACAAACCAATTTTTATGATTTCAAGTTCAAATGAACAGCTACAACAGCAATTGGAATACACCCTACTAAAGCCTGATTGTCAGAGCTGGTGAATTTCAAAAATGCAATCTGGACGTGAGCACACGTTAGAAGAACGATATGCAATAAAATTCTGTTTTAAACTTGGAAAAAAATGCCACAGAAACATATGGAATGCTTCAGACTGGTTTTGGAGCATCTTCCATGAATTGAGCATCAGTTTTTGAGTGGCATTAGAGATTCAAGGAAGGCAGCGAGTCTGTGAGGGATGATGAGAGGTGTGGGAGGAGTAAGGAAGTCAATTAACCAGAGTTGATTGGCCAAAGCGTTAGGGTTAGGGTTACTATGTTGAGGTTTTAAGGGAGTTCATGAAGAGATTCCAAGGGAAAATGCTAGGACTTTTCAAATCGGGTTAGTAGCATTTCCAGCAGGACAATGCACCAGTCAACAACTCTATCCTTGTTACAGACTATTTGACCTAGATGGGCATCAAGATAGTTCCTCAGTCTCCCAATAATGCAGAACTTGCTCTCTGTGATTTTTGGTTATTCCTTAAGCTCAGAGGCTATCATGAGGAGATGAAATGAGGAGATGAAAGAGGCAGTGACGAAGGTCATTGACACGCTCACACAAGAGGACTTCCATGGGGCCTTCCAGAAGTTGTTGGAACGGTACAACAGAGATTACTTCGAAGAGGACTAGAGTTTCATGTGTGTACTATCAATAAAAGTGCCCATACGAAAAAATGTCTGGAAACTAATCAAATGATCCTCGTATATATATATATATATATATGAATTAGCCATATAATCAGCAGTTAATATCCTAACTGAAACAATAATACGAAGATTTGAATTTCATTTATGTCCAACGTTGGCTCAGTTGACCATCACGGAACATTAACAAACATTTGCATTAAATTAAAAACAAACGCTACATTGTTTCCAGTACCAATATAGCATTAAAAATATTCTTTTTCACACTTAACGTTGATAATGCTATTGCAATATGGTGAAACATGTTCAGTATATAACAATCATCTTTTACCAAAAAATGTTCCAATTTGTCATTAATATATATATATATATATATATATATATATATATATATACTAGTGTCTATGACTCTGGGTTTCATGCTTTCTGCATTCATGAGATGAGTGAATTTTTTAAAAAAAGACCGATTAAAATGGTTAATTTTTTCTTTGTTTTTTTTTTTTGTTTTGGTGGCGTTAGAAGGGGTATTTTTTGAGTGTATATTTGCCTAAGTTTTTGTCCGTTTGAATGTTATTGCGTTTGATTTTTTGTGCTGTTGCTCGCATACAAATGTATACGAATATCTGCACATATAATAGTATGCATCTTTACATATATACACACATTTCCGCTATCTGTTGGTAGGAAGGGGTGAGGGAAAGGAAGAAAGTGTGAGAAGAGAAGAGGGGTGAGGATAGGATGGAAAAAGAACTGTTACAATCAGAATGAGTTCTTTTTCTATTGATACAAACTCCCTTTCAGATAGCTAAAGGTTTATTTGATGCAAATATGATTATATTAGTCATGAAATGTACTATGCATAATACAAAAATATGTATATATATATATATATATATATACGTAGAAAAATACATATGTATATATATATATATGCATATATATATATATATCATCATCATCATGTCGCGCCGTCTGCGCGGATATCCCTGACCGTCTCTCGCCATTTCTCCCTATCACTCATCGCCTCCGGCAGGTCTTCAGGATTACAACCCGTGTCCTCACATAGCTGCTGTATGTAAGTTCGTGCTGGTCGTCCCACACTTGCACATCCATGAGTGGGGGTCCACAGGAGTACATCGCTTATGAGCTCGTCCTTGCTTCTCCAGCAGTGTCCCGCGTGTCTGGTTCGTCGAACTTGTATATTTTTTGTGATGGGGGGCAAGTGTCCGTATAGTTGGAGTCTCGTGGGGTGTTGTCGCCAGGACTTGTTTAATACTGCTCTCAACATTCTTGTGTAATTTCCGTCCAGCCTCCTCTCCAGCCGCTTCGTAAGCGTCCATGTGGTGCATCCATATAGCAGTATCGACACAACCGCTGCCTGGAAGAAACTGCGTTTCATTTTATCTGTTAGGTCCGACTTCCATATGATCGAGAGCCTATCGATAGCTGTCCATGCCTTCGTCAGTCGTGTGTCGATGTCCTTCTCGGTTGATGAGACGCTGCTTCCTAGGTAGGTGAATTTGTCGACTAGTTTCAGAGAGGCTCCGTCTAGTGTGGCAATGTTGCCTGTTTGGTTGTAACACATATATTCGGTTTTGTTTGCATTGACATGTAGGCCAATGCCAGCTGCAGCTCGTTCCAGACTATGTAGTAGTGTCTCTGCTTGATTAGGCGTATTCGCTAGTAACGCCAAGTCATCAGCGTAGTCGGCGTCCGTGATTGTTTTTGCGGGGTACCTTTTGCTTCTTCTCTTAGTCAGCTCAAAGCCATTTTCTCTGATTTTGTCGATCGAAGTCCTAAGCACATAGTCTAGACAGATGACAAAGAGGTACGGGGCTAGTGTGTATCCTTGTAGTACTCCTGCAACAATGTCGAAGTATTCCGTGTCTCCATCTGGTGAACGTACTTTCACTTTGGTGTTTCTGTAGAGAATCATTATCGCTGCTACGGTTTCTTTTGGTAGGCCGTAAGCTAGTAGGATTTGCTCCATCTTCCCTCTGTGTATGGAATCAAAGGCCTTGGTAAAGTCGACAAATAGTAATGTCGCCTGTAAGTTTTTTGCCCGAACGCCTTCCAGGATTCTACGGATGGTCAGTATTTGTGAGGTTGTGGATCTATTTCTCCGGAAGCCATTTTGGTTTTTCCTAAGGATGTTTTCCATTTTGGGTTCTATGCGGTTTCGTAGTAGGGCATTGTAGATTTTGGCTGCTATGGATGTAAGTGTTATCCCTCGGTAGTTCTTGGCTAGTCCGAGGTCGCCTTTTTTAGGGAATGGAAGGATGCATCCCTTCGTCCATCGTTCTATCCTATTTTGACTATAGACTGCGTTGCATTGCCGGAGCAGTATATCGTCGAATTGTCTCGTCTTCCACACTTCTGGGGGGATCTCGTCTAGCCCCGCCGCTTTCCTATTTTTAATTCTTCTGAGAACCGTGTCGAGTTCTTCTTTGGTGAAAGGACCTAGTTTTACGTCTAATTGCTTACTAATAATTCTGGTGATCGGTTCATCCGTTATTTCCGGTGGGTTTCCTAGTAGATTTTTGAAATGCTGTTCCCACAGTTTTATTCTTTCTTGTTGGCTTGCAGCTTTCAATTTTGCTTTGGCTGTGCTCTTTCTTCCACTTACTTCGTTTATTGTTTGCCAGGCTATCCTGGATTGCTTATCTTCCACCGAGTCTCTAATCTTATCTATCTGATTTTGTACGTATTCTGCCTGTTCTTTTAGGTATATTCCTGTTAATTGATGTTGCGCCTTTTCTAGTTCTCGTGCATTTGTATTTGTTGGGTTCTGTTGATAGTTTTTGGAGGCAGTCTTCACAAGAGCACGTTTTTCTCTAGCCGCTAGCGTTTCCCAAGGGACTCTATATTTAGTTCTAGGTTTTGTTGGAATACACTTTTCTGCCGCCTCCAGGTGCGCTTCTACAAAATTTTCATATTCGTCATTTGGGGTGCCTATTTCTACCTTCTCTTGTAGTGCTTCGAATCTGTTTCTTAATTCTAATGCATATTTGTCTCTAATATCTCTGTTGTTGAGTAGGGCCCAGTCATAGTGCTTGGTCGTGGCTTTACGCGTGGCGTTTTTTCTTAGGCTTAGTCGTACTTTGGCCGTAACTATTCGATGATCGGAGGACACACCCTCGAAGGAGGAGTATGCCTCGCAATTCATCGCACTGTTTCTCCATTTCCTGTTTATAAGGACGTAGTCTATCTGTGCTTTACTCTTATTTGCGTATGTGTAGGTCCATAATTTCCCCTCCCTTTTTTGAAAGTTTGTATTGAGGCAGGTTAATCTATTTTCTATCATGAAATCTATTAAATGCTGTCCATTCCTGTTAGACGTGTAGTGTAGGCTGTATTTGTTGTGTCTGTTTTTCCCGATTTGTGCATTCATATCTCCGCCAATGACTAGCAGGTTGTGTTTCGGAATGCTACGTACTAGGGAGGATAGATCTTCGTAGAAGGTGGCTATTTCGTTTTCTTCGCTAACATTGGTAGGGCTGTAGCAGGAGATAATTGTTGCTTTGGGGTTGCCATTAAACGTTGCGGCCATCATCCTAGGTTGTATTCTCTCAATGCTGTTCAGTGTTTTTAACGCTCTCGGTCCTAGAAGTATTCCCACCCCTCCTACCGATGCATTGACAGAGTTTTTCCATGCCGATACAGTCACCAGCATCCATCCATTTTAACTATATATACTATGCATAATACAAAAATATGTATAAATATATATATATATACGTAGAAAAATACATATGTATATATATATATATGCATATATATATATATATATATATACAACTATATATATACGTACGCATATATTATATTATGGGTGTGTTGTTCGTCAGTAAATGACTATGTGGTTATGTGTCGAACCAAGTGCAATATAATATAGAGAGAGGTCAATATCTATGATAGAGCTATTATAATAATAATTATAATAAGTAAATATATATTATATGTATATTTAATCCATGAAAAATATTGTTCTGCAACCTAATGTTTCTTGAAGTTTATAACAACATTGCCTGACGAATGTTGTTATAAACTTCATGAAACCTTAGGTTGCAGAACAATATTTTCCATGGATTAAATATATATATAATATATATTTATTTATTATGATTATTATTATGTATGCATATATATATATATATTTATGTGTGTGTGTGTGTGTGTGTGTGTGTGTGTGTGTGTGTGTGTGTGTCAGGTTCGCGTAGAATGTGTATTGGTCCCATGAAGAATGTTGTTTTATAAAAGTCTCTTTTGTTCATCTTTTATAAACACACAAACACGGACACACACACACACATACACACACACACACACACACACACACATATATATATATATATATATATATATTTATGTGTGTGTGTGTGTGTGTGTGTGTGTGTGTGTGTGTGTGTCAGGTTTGCGTAGAATGTGTATTGGTCCCATGAAGAATGTTGTTTTATAAAAGTCTCTTTTGTTCATCTTTTATAAACACACAAACACGGACACACACACACACATACACACACACACACACATATATATATATATATATGTATATTTATGTGTGTGTGTGTGTGTGTGTGTGTGTGTGTGTCAGGTTCGCGTAGAATGTGTATTGGTCCCATGAAGAATGTTGTTTTATAAAAGTCTCTTTTGTTCATCTTTTATAAACACACAAACACGGACACACACATACACACACACACACACACACACACACACACACACATATATATATATATATATATATGTGTGTGTGTGACATTCTGTGGTGAAAGTACTTTTTAAATGTTTTCGTTAAGTTTTGAAGGAGAATCTTTCGAATTAGCCGTGCCTAATACGCCTTCTTTGTTTGTTTATGTGTATCTTTTCATCCTTTATTTTGAAAATATGGGTCTACGCAAAAAATATAAGTTTACTTATTTTTCTAATAGCATATACACTCCTTTGCAAAAAAATGGTAAACTTTTTAAAAAATCTCGGTTTTGTCCATTAAAACTTTCTCTCCAGACAATGTCTTTAATTCGAAATTACTTGTGAATAATAAAAAAAATAAACAACTTAAAAGTATTATTCCTATTAGTCTCATAGTTTTTGCTCAATATATATATATATATATATATATATATATATATATATATATATATATATACATAAGGTAAAAATTGACTTCTTTAGTGTAATTATGAATTTATTTTTGGTCCACGATGACCATCATCAGATGTTAAGTGAAAAACATTATTTCGGTGTTCTTATGTTGCTTCCGATGAGAATAGAATTTAAAAAACAATTGATTTTAATTCAAATAGTTATTTAATTAGAATATTTTTTAAATATATTTTATCATTTTTTTAATCAAGAAAAAATCTGACGTTGGAAATATTATATCTCTTATCATTTTTGATACAATGTTTATACATTCCTTTAAATAAACGTCACTCCTAATTTAAATACAACTCAAAATAAAAATAAATAAATAAAACCGGAAAAATTAAATAGTGGCATGCAACTTATTTCGAGTAAAATAAATATGCACTCATACTTTCGTTGAAACTATCATGTATTATGAATATTAAATAATATAATCCGTGTTATCAGGAGAAAATTATTCAATATTGATATTAATTTATAAAATTATTTTTCTAAATATGAAAACTATCGTAAAAATTTGTGTCATTCATATTAGGAAGAAATAAAAATATTGAATTGTAATAAGCAAAGAATTAATATATAATAGATATTTTATTAATGTAACTAATCATTCCTAACTTATAATATGAATAAATTAGATATTAGTTTCTTAACGTTTTGTTTACATATAGGAAACATAGGGTATATATATATATATATATATATATATATATATATATATATATATAGTGCGTGTGATTTATTTATGAATTATGTTGTTTGAACGCATAGACGGGAAACTCAATATCTATCTTGCCTAAACTTGAATATATATATATATATATATATATATATATATATATATTTCTTTAAGAAAAAACAACGAAACCAATCACAAAGGTTTATAAATTTATTTCCATCCTGTTACGCATTTTTGAAATTTCCAAAAAAACGAAAAAAAATTAACAGGACTTCTTCAGATCTTTTTGATAAAAAGAAATTATTGCTCTGTATTATTGGTACATTGAGCTTTTTCCCAGGAAAATTTAGATATTCATTCATGAATAATTTCTTGTCCTGATGGAATTACTCCCAACTCCGGTTTAACTGGACTAAGTATACTATATATATATACATATATGCAAAAATAAAAGATGTGGTATATATGATATAATCAATGAAGAAAAATCCAATACTTTCTGAAATACAAAATTGTTCAAATAATTAAAAAATCTCGGCTGAAATTCAGAATACAATATCGACATAATCGGATGTTGGAACTGTAAAAAATAAGTATCTATACCGCAAACCAATAGAGTATTTTTATAAAAGCAACATAAAGTTACCGGAAAATAACACCTTTACAAATACAGTAATGGAATCTTTAAAATAACGAGAATATACCAGCCTGATGACTGCTAATTAATCAAAGAAAGACTTTTTATTGATGAATTTAAACCGACACTAAATAGGGCCTAACATCTCACACACACACAAACACACACACACAAAGAAACTAAATTCATACATGCACTAAAAAACATTTCCTCGTGGTGTAGTGGTTAAAGCGATGGACTGCAGAATCGTAGTACGCGAGTTCGTACTCCAGTCGCGCTATTACGTTCACTTTCGGGCAAATACCCTTGGGAAAGGTATGAAACCCTTATCCTCCCAGGTATGGGTTAAATAGTACCACTACTGTTCTTTTAGGAGAATAGCATTGGCATTAAATAACCTACAGAAGTTGATATGCCATTAAACAAAGAAACCAAACCTAAAAAACATAAATGTGTATACTCATTTACAGATAATCATAAATTCAACTAAGGGAGGAAGAAAGACAAAGGAAAAAAACAACAACAGGGAAAAAGGAAAAAAGCAACAACCCAGGAGAAAGGGAAAAAAACAACAACCCTGCAACCGGCTGGGGCTGCAGAACTCACCGACATGCAGTCGGGGAATTCTGCTGCCTTAGCCGACTGTAGGGGGATAAGATTCCCCCGATGAGTGTCCTAGATATGACACAAAAGCATCTGATGGTGAGGATCCAGTAATACTTTGGGAAAAGCGTTGTGCCCATTTATTGCCATTGCTTCCAGGTCCACTCTGCCCCGGAGTGGTAGCCCCTGATAATTTCCTATCTACGGGCTAAAAAAAACTCAACTGAGCATTTATGCTAAACTGAAGTGTTTGAAGTGGAACTGTTTTAAAAGAACATGTTTAAAATAGATTTGTCATTAAATAACCTACAATGGTTGTTATGCCATAAAAACCAAACGAAATCATACCTAAATACATACGTGTGTATTGGTGTTTATTCATAGATGTACGTGCATAAATACGAATGTATACATACATTACATACATACATACAAGCAGAGTACATCCTTCTAAATATATACAAAAACATCTTAAATGCAAAAGGTTTTCACAGAGAATTAAATCCAAGACATTAACAGACACAAATCCTGGTATTAAAACGAATATCTCTATCAAAACTGTCCTCACTATAAGAGCTAGACGACCCTTACCATTATCAATCTCATAGGAAGATTTTTAGCGAGTGAGATTGCGTGAAAGAGAGAGAGAGAGAGAGAGAGAGAGGAAGATAGAAATAGAAAAGACAGAGAGAGAGAAAGCGAAGAGAACGAAAATGTGACGTATGTAGATTTTTTTTTATTTTTGCCCTTTAAAATACTGTAAGCTTCGAATCTCATAATAATATAATGTCTCTATTATACAGTCGTCTATTTCGGTAAAGGCAAAGAAGAAGCAAAAGAAATAATAAAGAAAAAAAGAAAAAAAGAAAATCAAAATAATGTTACCTGAAAACGTAAGAATATAATCTTACATCCGCATCAAGTTAGTAATATTATAATACTGTTTTCGTCTTATTTTTGTTTATTTGTTTAATGACACATTACTCTGTGATTTATTTAATGTCAAATATATTTTTGTAGAAAAACAGCAGGACTACCGTTTTACCCATAACTCGAAGATCAGGGTGTTTAGCATGACTGGTGTTCGATCTCGGTTACCGGAATATTATAGATTAATTTTATTGCCTTTGTGTCGAAGAGAGTGAATGTTTTATGATTAGAACCCCACGTTGCTTGGTTTTCTGCTGCTGACTTCATTCTTTTTCATTATCAAGAAACAGTAAAAATACGTAATTGAGTAGAATGAACTAATGAGATCATCCACACAGGGAGAAAACGTAATAAAAACGTAAAAAAAGAGAAATAAAAAACAACACATTTAATGTTTTAAAAGTTCAGCAAAGGCGGGAATAATCCATCGAGAAGTAAAATCAATCAACACTTTGCTAACCTATATATATATATATATATAAGGTAAGACAGACGTAGGAAGGTTGTCAACAAATTTTAAGTAGATATTGAATCATCATTTGCAGGCGCATTTCCTTTGGTTTATTGTGTATATATATATATATATATATATATATATATATATATATATATATATATATATAATTATGGACACAATAAATCAGTAATTTAACTTTCGTGTGTTTTCTACAATCTTTAAAAGTTCAGCAAAAGCGGGAACAATTAAAACTAAAAAAACAAAAGTTGAATGGGATAAATTATTATTGAGAAAAACAAGGCACCCAGTGAGAAAAGAAATCAATCGACACTTTGCTAACCTGTTAGGAATTCGATAAGTAGAATGATATTATATAAAGAGGTCCATCGGAGTATGTAAATTCGATCTCTATTTGCGCAATTAAGTTCACTTTTGAAAAGATAGGAAACGTATATTCCTTCACCTATCGCTTAAAAAAGTATATCTATTGATTTTTTTCTTCAAGGATGGCTTTTGCTTTCAATAATCCGCGAAGATTGATATGTCATTAAACTAAGAAACCAAACTTAATGTTATAGATGGACTTTTTGGAGGTGCCCGTGGTGTAATGGTTATCGTCGCAGGATGTGGACACGACGACACGAGTTCAAATCCTGGACGAGCCTGTTTACATTTCACATAGCACTAATACCCTTGGGAAAGGTATGAATCCAAATATTCTCCCTCCAGCTATGGGTAAATAGTAGGACACACTAGGTTCTTCAGCCTTGGTGAGGCGACTAGTCTAGAAGGAAAACTCTGAATTCAAACCTGTTTAACTCCGCTTAAAAATTGACCTTGTGTCATATCCTGCCCGAGCGGAGGGGTTGGTAAATAGGGTTATAGATGGACTTTACGGCTCGTGTATCAAAGGGCGGATAAATAACTATTAAAACGACAGTGAGCAGTATTTGTGCCCACCACCGATACATCCGGCGTGAATTTCAACTGGGGAATACCCATTTTTACGTCGCTATTGCCTGCTGAGTATGGTAATGTGTTATTTAATGACTTTTAAAGCCGTGGAATAAAAGATTACATTTTCAGCTATGTTTCAATCAGGAGAACATTCTCTTGGGAAATAGACATCTGAGGTTAAGGTGTTTAGTCAACAGCTCGTGCTTGGATTTTGATCTGAATAGGTACATTTGGGTGGGGACGTGTGGTTAACTGATATCATTCTCTGAAGAGTACGTTTAATGACGGAGATTATGTTTAAAAAGAAAAAAAATGTTTTCTTATAAATATATTTAGTGCACATAGTTTTCAGATTTATTGGCTTATGTATCACTCTTGTCGTTTGTCGAGCTTTGTGTTATATTAGAACTGGGAAATGGATATTTGTAATCAGCTTCTTTCCAAGAGTTTGTTTGAAGCACATTTCAATGATTCTGTCTTTTGCCATTAAAACACAAACACTTTTGTTCATAATAACATGAAAATCTTTATCACCACAAAATAATATATATATATATATATATATATATATGCGTGTGTGCCTGTGTGAGCGCGCATGTGTGTTTGTACACACACACACACACACACACATATATATATACATATATATATATATATATATATTGAACAGCTTCTTTACCAAGATTTGCACGAATATTTTTATTGACAGATATTTTGTCAGTTGCATAAAAAATGGTTGACTTTACTCATTTTGATGAAATTGAATTTAATAATAAGAAAAAATGAAATCCATTAGGAGATTACACATACAGACATATATATATATATATATATATATATATATATATATGAACACATATTCGTAATCTCGAATGCTAGGTTTGAGTGATCAAGAATATAGACAGACGTAGGAAGGTTGTCAACAACATTAAAGTAGATATTGACTTATTATTTGCAGCCTCATTTACCTTGGTTTATATATATATATATATATATATATATATATTAATTAAATTATCATGACCAGAAAATCCAGCAAATACCCACATGCGTCAAACGGAACACTGAACAGCTGTTTCGACCTTATTGGGTCTCATCAGCAGTGCGTACCGTATTCTCCACCACTAAAGATCGAACCAGCAACCCCAGAATGCAGAAACAAAACTTCTACCAATGGGCCACCAATTCATGCCACACATATGCGATGCCAAATTAAATAGTCATGGTAAGAATGCGCGACGGCATATATATATATATATATATATCGAAAAAGACATCGACACACGGCTAACGAAATCATGGACAGCTATCGATAAACTATCGATCATATGGAAATCAGACCTGACCGATAAAATGAAACGCAGTTTCTTCCAGGCATTGCATGTATCGATATTTCTGTGTGGATGCCCTACTTGGACGCTAACTAAACGGCTGGAGAAGAAGCTGGACGGCAATTACACAAGAATGTCGCGAGCAATATTGAACAAGTCCAGGCAGCAACACCCCACAAGGCACCATCTATACGGCCACCTGCCTTCCATCACGAAAACTATCCAAGTTAGACGAACCAGACATGCAGGACACAGCTGGAGAGGCAGGGACGAGCTCATAAGTGATGTACTCCGATGGACCCCCACATATGGCCGAACAAAAGCAGCTCGAACATACATACAGCAGCTATGTGAGGATACGGGATGTAACCCTGAAGACCTGCCAGAGACGATGAACGATAGGGAGAAGTGGCGAAAGAGGGTCAGGGATATCGGTGCTAGCGGCACGACATGACGATGATATATATATATATATATAATTATGGACACAATAAGTCAGTAACTTAAATATATTTTCTACAATCTTTAAATGGCAGTGCGGCAAAAATGGCTATTCTATTGTCTATATATACTTTAACTACTCGACCGTCTGTGGATTGTGTAACATACCTATGATACCCAGATATGTGAAATGTACATAGAATGTTCATAACATATATACATAGAACATAGGAATCCTGAAACACGATAAACACGTAAGGACTTCTTAGTTCAGGAAAGAAACCTTTTGTTACCTTTGAGTTAAAGCTTTCGACAAAAGGAAGAGAGATGCACAATCTTTCTATGATGACTTTTCAATCTGCTCTCCATCTCGTGCAGCGCCCGTAGCGCACAAATTCGTCTGGCCTCAGCGAGCCCCGAAAGTCGACCCTTCTCGTTCGGAGTCTAGTTCTCAACTCAACTGACTTCTTTTCAAAATCCCCAAAATCCTCCGCGCGCGCTTCCGGTACATGACGTCATTCACATCCTTGGTCACATCCTCTCTCTGGGAATTTTATTTTGACATCTGTGAACAACACACCCTCCCCGCGCGTGCGTCAATGCCTGTGCTCAAGTTTGCACCGAACTAACCCATGTGCTAAGCCGAAAGGTTCTCAGCCTAACTAAACCCAAAGGCAAGATTTTTAAAACGAAATCCCTCGGCCATTATATTATAATTGTGCAAAACATGGAAGTTGAGTAACGCACTTCCTGAGCCCATGATTATAGTATTTATAGGTTGATACATATTCTTAAATTATAGCATCGAGTACTCTTTTCATATTTTCTCTAATTCACACTTCTTGTATCTGTAATTATATGTATATATATGGATTACTATATATATATATATATATATATATATATATATATTTGTGTGTGTGTGTGTGTGAACATGTACAATTTGTTATTGTTGAAACCTAAGGTGTTTATTGACCTGACTAGTACGACGGTAGCTAATGCAGAAACACTCATGGAATGTGTCCAAATGAGGTTTATTTTTCAACACAGTCCCCGTGGTCCACATGCTTCTTTGATCGATGTTGCAATGCTTAGGTCCCATAGTAAAAATTGTTTCAGCAGACGTGACGTCATCGTCTGCTCTTTTCAGCCTTTGAACTTCCCATCCCACCTTCGTGCACACATACACACACACACACATACACTCATACATATATATATACATGATATATATATATATATATATACGTAGAAAAGGTAAAACGGAAGAAAATATGTTCGCTAGTTTATTTACCAACACGTTTCGACTTCGATCTTTTTTTAATGCAAAAGTGTTACATCAGAATCATTTTAGTATAAGAAATAATCATGATAGATAAATTTTGATTCAATTAGAAGTCTTCATCAGGGCTTGTAAATCTTGCAATGTGAAAAAAAAGGATTAATACTGGTTGATATGTTCAAATTGCGTCATGTTACGTGATGGATTTTTTTTTAAAGTAAATAGCGTTTTGTGGTTTTGGAAACGGATTTGTAATGTTTTATTTCTTTGAATGTTTAGAGAAAAGAGAGCTAATCTTTAGTGTGAATTTTAAATTTTTTTAATATTATTTTCCTTATAGATAGTGAAATTTTGAAAAGAAAATGTTGTGGTATTGTGTTGCGGTGTGCTACGGAACAGGCTTCAATTTTTCTTCTTTTTTTTTTGTCATGAATGAAAGCAAATATGACAAAATTTTGAAAGTCAGAAGTGTGGTTAGTTAAAATATTATGAGAAACTAAAGAGTTTGTTGTGTTACCAGTTTTACAGTCTTTAGACCGGTTCATTGGTTTAGTGGGTACAGTGTTCGCCAATGGTCCGGAAGGCCTGGGTTCAATTCCACGTCGCGTCATACCAAAGACTTTTAAAATGGTACTTGATACCTCTTGTTTAACACTCAATAGTATAAGGTACGTATCAAGGGTAAAGTGGAGCAATCCAGGGAAAGGAGTAGCGCCCTCCCCTACACCTTGGTGTAGTAGCTATTGAAAAAGGAGCCTTCTGGTCGTCCTCGACTACTGTCACCAACTTTACTTACTTTAGGTTAATAGATTCTTTTGTTTAAATTTCTGCTTGGTTTTCCGATGTTAAGTTTATTCCAATTTTGGCAGCGAATTTTAAAAAACAAGACAAACAACAAAAATGATTACATACATTTTTATTCAAACCACAGCAATAAAACAAAAAGCGGCATTCTGACAGCTTTTTTACCGGAGAGTCCTTAGAATCTACCGCCACTAAGTTTCTAAACGAAGAATTTCAAAACATCCTTAACTCTTTTTTCCAAACGACAATATCCCGAATCTTTTATTCGGAGTGCCAAATCAAAAGCCATAAATATCCAAAACATACATCCCACAATATGAATAAAAACAAATTTAACACAAATACCAAACCTATAAAAGAGCACATAATATTACCCCCAAATCCTTCTACCTCCCTAATTGAAAAAACACCACTACCCGCACAAGAAAACAATAAAACAAATAGAAAAGAACTTCAAAAACACAGATTCTCTATCCAACGCAGGTGGGGGCATTTATTGGAGATTAGTCTAGTAGGGCCAGTAAAGAAGGTACGGAATACATGGTTCTGATTTAAAAACTCACGTCTATCCGCAACAGGCTAGCCTTTGAATTGAATGGATTCTTAGAAGAAGCAAATATACCCGAATGGATGACTGAAGAAAAGACCCCACCTTATTCAACACGACCCACGAAAGGAAACGGCCTCAATAACGATAACGTGTTTACCAATGATGGGAGAAATACAAAGAGATTTGTGTAGAGATGTATTACTCATTAATAAACCGCAGACTGTTTCCCGAAGAACAGAAAGGGTTCCACGAAAGATCAAAGGGAACAGTTGATCTACAATATATTGATCAACACATCTATAAGGAGGGCAAAACGATACAGAACAATGTAGGTATGGTAGAGAAACTTTAATTTTAACTTTTATTTTAAACTAGGAATATAAACTCGACAGCTGTCTTCTTTGTATATCCATGTAACGCCCTCAATCGAAGAATACTTCGTCTCACCACTCTTATCTGGTGTAGATCAGGTATACCAGGGGTTTGTAAGTGGATCGGCTAGTCCCCGGGAGTTTCTACTCACATACCTTGGAAATACCTGCTTAGCAAAGGAATGCTAATAAGATCCAACACTTGTGACAGCCTCGCACAAGTCTAGATTAATGCGTGCTCTCTCCACTCTACAAAATGACTTCATATCAAATCTAACTCGGCGAAAAGCTGGTTAAATCAATATCTAAACTCTAAACCAATCTAAACCTAAAAAGGTATTAGAAATGGTTCCACTTAGATGGGTAATAGACGGTCAAAATTTCTGCAAGATATTCGTGATAATCATAAAGTTCATCACATAAGCCATTAAAAAAACTGGATAGGAAAATTTAAATCTGAAGGAAAAACTTTTTCTGACGTGAGAATCCTTGGAGATGCGCTTTCACCATTACTGTATGTTATAGCGATCACTTACTTGCCCAATCGGCTGGGGCTTCAGAATATCCGTGATGGGACACAAAAGAATCTGATGGGGAGGTTCCAGTAACGCTGGAGTTTGGGGAATGCGGATTACCCCTTCATTGCAATCGCTCTCAAGTCAACTCTGGCCCGGAGTATGGGTCAATGGGTCAATGGGTCAAATAGAACTAAAATGGGTCAAATAGAACTAAAATGGTCAAATAGAACTAAAATGCGTACTCATGCTAAACTGATTTATTGAAATAGAAATATGTTCATATTAAACTGTATACTTATGCTAAACTGAATTGCTTGAAATAGAACTCTTTTTGACATTGAAACTATACTTACGCTGAACTGAATTTTTGAAATAGAACTGTTTTGACATTTAATATGTGTGGACAAAAACTATACTTATACTAAATTGAATTTTTTTAAATAAGAACTGTTTGACTGAACTGAATCGCTTGAAATAGAAATGTTTTTAACAATTAAACTGTGTACTCGTTCTAAGCTGAATTGTTTGAAATACAACTGATTATTTATATAAAAATGGATTTGGCATTAAATAACCTACAAAGTTTGATATGCCATAAATAAAACCCAAACAAACAAACAAAACCGATTACTTACATAGGAAATGCAGCGAGGACTAAAAATTTACTTAATAGCAAGCAAAAATTAATTACCTTATATCCATGGACGACATCAAGTTTTCTGTAAAAAGCGCAAAGGAATTGGAGACTCTAAAACAAACAATAAAAATTTACAGTCAGGAAAAAGGAATGGAATTTTGTATAGAAAAATGTGCTGTGTTTGTAATGAGAGTTGGAAAAAGATAAATAATGAAAGGAATAGAACTACCAAACCAAGAAAAAAAATCAGAATACTTGGAGAAAAAATTACACGAACTTTGAAATACTGGAATCGAAAACTATCAAGCAAGCAGGAAAAATCTCAAAAAGAGTATTTCAAACGACCAAGAAAACATTTCGAAACCAAGCTAGGCTATCTTTTGCAATGTTTGTTTTTCACCTTCATACTTTGGGTGACTATTTCTTCTTGTTAAATTGTACTGACAAAATCCATTATAACTAGTATTAGTAGGAGTAGTACTAGTTACACCATGAGACTTTTTCACCCCACCGTTAGGGATAAAGACCAGAATTGCCCCCCCCTATTTAAGATACCCGGGATCCTTCGTGAAACGGATAAGGTAGGAACTTCAACAAATGGACCAAGGGAAGAGAAAGATAATTATGATGAAGAAGTCCTGACATCCGAGTGATAACGTCAATAGACTATGTGTCAAGAAAAGGAGGAAGACGACTAAGCTGCATTCAAAATAGCATGTGCGCATTAATTCAAGGATGGCATTAAAAAAAGCGAGAAAGATTTATTACAACGATCAAAAACAGCATAGAAAACCTAAAGATCAACAGAAGAACAATAACTAAGAAACAAAAATGGGAAGAAAAACAACTGTGTGGATATTTCAAGCAACAAACTCATGATATATCATACAAGTAGATATGTACTTTGTTACGAAAGGTAAACTTTAATAGAGAAACTGACTCTGTTTTAATTGCAGTTCAAATAAACGCCATAAGGACTAAACATGCTAAAGTGAAAATTGGTAAGATGCAACAGAAGTGCAAGTATCAGTTATTTGGTGATAGAGACGAAACAATTAATCACATAAGAAAATACAGGAAACTAGAGTGAAAATAGCACAAGATTAGATATGACTGGGTAGGGAAAGTGATCCAATTGGAATTGTGCAAGAAACTGAAATTTGAATATACTCTCAAATGGTACATGCAAAAACCAGAATCCGTCTAGGAGAATAAAATGTATAAAATCTTCTTTTTTTTTTTTTTGTATTTTAGATACAAATAGATTACTTGATCCCGGTCAAAAGAGCAAATAATAAGTAATAACAAAAAATAACTTGCTGTAGAATGAAATTTGCCATTCCAGTGGACCTCACAGTTAAAATTAAAGAAAGCGAAAAAAAAGCCAAGCACTAAGACATTGCCTAAGAACTGAGAAAGCTGTGAAACATTAAGGTGTCAGTGATATGATTTGTGTTTGGTGCAGCTGGAATGGTACCAAAAGACTTGAAAAGGGACCTGGAAGAGTTACAAATCAGAGGACGAATGGATATTACCCAAAATACAGCATTACTAAGATCGGCCAGAATACTGAGAGAAGTCCTGGAGACCAGAGGAAATTTGCTTTCACTCAGACTCCAGCGAAAGACTATCAGCTAACGGTGAGGTAAAAACCTCCCAAGGTGTGAATAGTACTACCCCGACTCTAACTAATACTAATCATAATAGATTGTGTCTGCACAATTTAACCAGAACAATAGTCACCCAAAGTATTCATGTGAAAAACTAACATTACAAAAGATAGCATAGACTTATATTGATTTCACAAACACGGTAGAGTCGGAGAAACATTTCTGACGGAACTGTTGAAACCATTTCAATAGGCACTGACGTTTTAATTAAATAATCACGCCTAAGATATTAGGAAGAGCTGATAAGCACGCTTCAGTAGTCATAATCCCTGAGGAAATCACCTACAGACAAAAGGTTATTAAGAAGATTGTTTGCAAAATGATCCTATCATTGAGAGGAAATAGGCCTGATGTCGCCACTGGCCGGACACTATCTGATTTTACACTTTTGTCAGAAAAGCTAAAGTGCGTCAGTGATATTTCTTCTTTTTTTTTTTTTACATATTGTGAATAAATTTTAGTTTGATAAGACTAAATATAGAAAAACTGAGAGAATTTTAATCAGTGAGGTAGAAAACGATTTGAGAATGATAAACAATTTTAAAAACCCGGAATGTTATTTCTTTTCCAAAATTAGTTGGAAAGATTTATGATGGGGACAAAATGGGATCTTGCCTTTAGAGCGTTCATATATTCACTAGGTCTCTTTTGGATCCTTAATTCGTTTTTTCACCCGCTTAAGATACGCCATAGCATCCCCCTAAAGAGGGTCCCGACATTTGATACTAAACTGCGGTTAATAATGAGGCACTACTTCTGGAGCTCGGAGCAGAGTGCAGTAACCCTCTATTGCCATTACTTCACAGTTCATTCTGACCCACAGAGGAAAATTTGCTAGGGTTCCATCTATGTTTCAAATAAATATGTTTGATTTCATTTGGTTTGGTTTGGGTTTATGGCATATCAACCATTGTAGGTTATTTAATGCCAAATCCTCTTTATACATAAATATCAAATACGTGGGTAATTCAATAAGTATCCAGACTTTTTTTATACAGGCATTTAAATTTGTCGTAGACTCTAAAAAATTAAGTATGTTATTGCTAGACATCTTATGAGATAACTGACCAATTTTTATGATTTCACGTCCAAATGAACAGCTACAGTAGGAATTGGAATACACCCTACTAAAGCCTGATTGTCACAGCTGGTGAATTTCAAAAATGCAATCTTGACGTCAGGACACTTTAGTAGAACGATATGCGATAAGATTGTGTTTTCAACTTGAAAAAAATGCCACAGAAACGTATGGAATGCTTCAGACCACTTTTGGAGCATCTTGCATGAATTGAGCATCAGTTTTTGAGTGGCATAAGAGATTCGAGGAAGACAGGGAGTCTGTGAGGAATGATGAGAGGTGTGGGAGGAGTAAGGAAGTCAATACACCAGATTTTATGGGCCAAAGGGTTAGGGTTAGGGTTACTATGTTGAGGTTTTAAGGGAGTTCAGGAAGAGATTCTCAGGGAAGAGGCCAGCACTCTTCAAATCGAGTCAGTGGCATTTCCACCACGACAATGCACCAGTCCACAAGTCCTTCCTTGTCACAGACTATTTGACCAAGATGGGCATCAAGATAGTTCCTCACCCTCCCGATATTCCAGACCTTGCTCTCTGTGACTTTTGGCTATTCCCTAAGCTCAGAGGCTGTCGTTATGAGACAATTGAGGAGGTGAAAGAGGTTGTGACGAAGGTCATTGACACGCTCACACAAGATGACTTCAATGGGGTCTTCCAGAAGTTGTTGGAACGGTACAAGTGCATTGCAGTCAGAGGAGATTACTTCAAAGGGAACTTGAGCTTTATGTGTGTACTATCAATAAAAGTGCCCATACGAAAAAAGTTTTGAAACGTATTTAATGATCCTCGTATATGTTTCGTAAGCACATTTTGTTTAAAATTTTAAACGAGCCTGGGTTCATTTTTTTTTTCAAACAGTTAAATGGTTTCAGGTATTTCTATCTAACCCGAATAATTCTATTTACTATAAACCATTTGTTTGCAAGTAGTTCAGTTTTTTCCAGTATTACTATGTTTAGAATTAGTCATTTATTAATACACATTTAAATAGATACAAGATATATAAGATATTAGTTTGTCGGTAATTTCCTTTTAAATGTGTCAGAACTAATTTGGTTGCAAACTAGTGTTGCTATTGTTTCTACACGGTCGAATATTATCAATAATTGCTATCTAATACTAAAAATTCTATTCAATAATAATTATTTCTTTGCACACAGTGAATTGGTTCCAAGTATTGCTAATTAGCTCTGATTATTAGATTCGGCATTACTCATTTGTTTGCACATAGTTAAATGGTTTTAATTATCATTATGTATCACTAAAAATTCAATTAAACATCAGTCATTTGTTTATACACAGCTAAGATATCAAACAGTTCTATTTCAGATAATTCAATTTGGCATTTAAACTGAGTGGAAGCAAAAGTTTGTTCTCCGTTTAGATGTCAAACACTGCCATTTGATCTATACATAAGACTCTATCGGGTGTTACCCATCCGGGTCAGAATGAATCAGGGATCAATGACAATGAAGGGATATTCCACATTTCCCAAATCCCTTGGCTAGAGTCTCATGATCAGATTATTTAATGTCATATGCAGGACACTCGTTGGAAGAGGTCTTACCCCTCTGCAGAGATCCAGTCTGTTTATTCTACAACCCCAGTCGACTAGGCAGATATGTTTGAAAATTATTGGATAAAAATGCTTCAGACCAAATAACTATTTGCAAACATTTTTTATTGAACAGGAATAGTTTGTCGAAACTAAATAATTGAGTAGAAATTATTCATATTAGATGAGATTCGAATTCTGGAGCTCTATAAAGTGTACAATTATCCGTTCATTGATATTACTCCCGGATACATTCTGACACGTAGTGATAGTACGTGTCAGGTTCCCATTTATAGGTTCAATTGATCTATTTAAAAATATTTGTATTTGATAGGAATACTTGATACTATACAGGTGTGAGTAAATTATTAGTATTAGAAATAATCACTTGAAGCTACGATTGTTTACGAAGGTTTGATTTTATCCGTCACTTAAAACTATATAATTACTTGCAACGGATTGGTTTGGCTTGATTTATTTTTAATGGCATATCAACCTTTTCGAGTTACTTAATTACAAAGCACCCCCTGTATAAGAAGAGGGATGGCACTATATAACACCTAGGTGGAGGGATAAGGTGGTCAACTCCTTTCATTAGTCCAAATGTGAATATAATGGCACGACTGGAGTATGAACTTGCAAACTGCGATGTCACTGCTAAGCACGTTATCACTAAGCCACAGGGTTCCTGTCCCTGCTATTTATTGGTGTTACTTAGAAATATCTGAAAGCATCTGTGTGCATCACGTTATTTTCACAAAGAAAAATGTAATATAATGGCCGAGGGATTTCGTTTTATATATCTTGCTTTGGGTTTAGTTAGGCTGAGAACCTTTCGGCCCGGCACATGGGTTAGTAAGGTGCAAACTTGAGCGCAGGTGTTAACGCGCGTGCGAGGAGGATGTGTCGTTCACAGATGTCGAAATAAAAATCCCAGCGAGGGGATGTGAATGATGTCATGCACCGGAAGCGTGCACGGAGGATTTGGGGAGATTTGAAAAAGTCAGTTGAGTTGAGAACTAGATTCCGAACGGGAAGAGTCGACTTTCGGGGCTCGTTGAGGCGAGACAAATTTGTGCACTACGGGCGCCGCACCTGATGGGTGGTGGGGCATATGGAAAAGTCATCATAGAAAGATTGTTTAATGTCATATGCAGGACACCCGTTGGAAGAGGTCTTACCCCTCTGCAGGAGGTGCACGTGGAGTAATGGTTATCGTCGTAGGAATTGGACACGGCGACACGAGTTCAAATACTGGACGAGACTAATTGCATTTCACAGAGCACAAATACCCTTGGGAAAGGTATGAATCCAATTATTCTCCCTCCAGCTATGGGTAAATAGTAGGACAGATTAGGTTCTTCAGCCTTGGTGAGGCGACTAGTCTAGGAGAAGGAAAACTCTGAATTGAAACCTGTTGAACTCCGCTTAAAAATTGACCTTGAGTCATATCCTGCCCGAGCGGAAGGGTTGGTAAATAGGATCATAGAAAGATTGTGCATCTCTCTTCCTTATGTCGAAACCTTTAACTCAAAGGTCATAAAATGTTTCGTACCTGAACTAAGAAGTCGTTACGTGTTTTTCGTGTTTCGGGATTCCTATGTTTTATGTATATATGTTATGAACATTATATGTACGTTTCACATATCTGTATCTGGCTATGGCACAGAAATAGTTACTTTAAATCATATAATTATGTATAAATTATTAGTATTCGATAAGAATACTTGAAACCATACAACTGTCTGAAGATTATTTGGAATAATTATGAATGATTTATATTATATAACAATGTGCAAACAAATAATTATTGACTGAAAAACGTACAAATAAAAAAGATTATGTAATTCTGTGATACGATTGTGTTCTAGTGAATATTATAATTTCGAGAAACAAAAATAGGCGACTCCGTTATTCAGATATACGAAATAGTCAGACTGTCTCCAATACTGTCAGTCTGATGTAACACAAGAGAGAGAGAGAGAGAGAGAGAGAGAGAGAGGAAGAACCTGTAAGGTTCTATGAACAGACACGCATGCTGCAACTCAGAGACACTCCCACCCCGCTTTTCGCTGCCACCAAGGGATCTGAAACCGTCTTGACTCCATGTAACATAGCCAGATATATGGATGTGAAATAGACATATTCATGCCGGTACGCAAAACGTTCATAATGTCCATAACGCCCATATATAGATAACATAGGAATCCCGAAACACGAAAAACACTTACGACTTCTTAGTTCAGGTAAGAAACTTTTTATTACCTTTGAGTTAAAAAGTTTTTCGACATAAGGAGAGAGATACACCTGACTTTTCCATCTGGCTCAAACCACGTGCACACACCCGTCGAAAAGGCCATGGTGAGCTAGCGAAAGTCAACCTTCTTCTTCCGTGGCAGGAACCCATCCAACTGACTTTTCTCAAATCTCAGTCCACGCTTCCGGTGTGTGACGTCACTGACATCCCTGGGCACATCCCCTATCTGGGATTTTTATGGTGACATCTCTGAATGGTACGTCCGCTCCGCACGCGCGTGAACCCCTCGCTCATGTTTCCACCTAAGTAACCCATGCACTGAGACGAAAGGTTCTCGGCCTAACTAAACCCAAAGGCAAGATATATAAAACGAAATCCCTCGGCCATTATATTACATCGACTCTCCAATGACTCTCAACTCAAACTATCTAATCTTTAAATTCTCTAATTTTTATATATTCTGAAATGAAAAATTTCATTGGAGTGACGTCATCATTGCATCGTACTCTCATGATCATCATACAAATTCCTAACTTCCATAATTTTCTTATTTAATTCCCGTCAAACTCATGACACATGAATCAATTTTATTTACATTTGGTCTTCCTCTCTTCCTAACGTTATTTTAACGTAAAGTGTCAACCTGAGCACCGCTAGTGCTTGCGTTTGACCTTTCCAATTCCGTTTACCTTCCCGTTCAAAGGTTTTACCTAACTTACAATTTTACCAAATGAAATGATAAAATTATTAATATAATCAATCATCAATAAAATAATTGATATAATTAATTACCTGTTTAATCATTTCATAATTAAATCTTTGATTAATTAATAAGGATTATTATTAATTACTTGAAAGCATGCAACTGTGAACAAGCAAATTATCGTTAAATTGGTATTATCTTAGAGTATATAACTTTGTATATAAATGGTTCATCCTAGATTTTTAAGAATGGATAGGATTGGGCACAAATTATTTGTATTAGGAAAACCTGATATTGTATTACAGTGCATACAAATTATTATAGAAAAATAAACTGGAAATGGACTACAATTTATTTAAATATACTAATGAATACAATTAATCATATAAAATAAATGAAATTCTTTTAAATTGCTTGCTAGGTAGTATTTTGTTCAGATTAAGTTTAGATCTTTACAATTCAGTCGCATGAATTTCACTGTGTATTGTTCTTCATATCCTCTACACATTAGTGGTTCTTCATTTTTCAAAAAATAGCAGTGCGTGATCTGAGTATGGCCTATGTGGTGCCTGGCCAATACAACCTCCTATTATTTTTCTGTAGATATATGTTGGCGACCGTAGTCGATGACGACCAGCAGGCTCCCTTTTCAATAGCTACTACACCAAGATGTAGGGCAGGGCGCTATTCCTCCCTCCACTTTTCTCCACTTTACCCTTGATACTTACCTTATAATGCTGAGTGTTACGCAAGGAAGTATCAAGTACCATTTTTAAGTCTTTGGTATGACCGGGGATTGAACCCCGGTCTCCCGAACCTTTGGCGAACACTCTGCCTACCTGACTAATGAAGTTGATATACCGTTAAACAAATAAACAATAGCATAATTTCTTCACCCTGCCTCACCGTCTACTCTTCTACACTTCTATCTTCTTCTAAACTACAGCCTTAACCCCGCCCTTTACAGTGTGGTTCCCACAGTTTGACAGTCTGCGTCTTCCTGTTATCGATTTATCTCAACCTCACTCTCAAAATTTTAAGATCTGTAAATATGCATATCTCCCCCATGCTGGCAAATTGCGACCCAACGGGAAATGAAGTGGTGATTCTGAGCATTCTGAGAGTATTTATATTTTTATTCAAGATGTTTGGTATTCAATATCGAAATGCCCCCCTATTTTGATTATAGATGTGGCAATGCAGTATCTTTAAGACAGTTGGTGGAGATATAAACAAGCTAAAGAGATGACAAGTTTTCATAAAAAAAGAAAAAGCCAGACACGTAGTTACAGAAAAAATTCTACTCTCTTTATTTTCATTTTTTCAGCTTCTTTCTTAATCGGTCTCACATCAAAAAGATGTGAATTGGCATTCTCGAATCGGTGAAATAGATATATATATAGGTCATCTACTACCACTTATGAACCTGGAGCCCGGCTGTGAAATGGAAACTTCCTCCCCAGGGTGTATCTGTTGGTTGGTTGTTTGGGTTTTATGGCATATCAACCTTTGTCGGTTATTTAACGCCAAATCATTTTTATGAAAATAGTTCCATTTCAAACAATTCAGTTTAGCATAAGAACGCAGTTTAAATGTGAAAACATTTCTATTTCAAGCAATTCAGTTTAGTCAAGCAGTTCTATAGTTAAATGTCAAAGCAGCTCTACATTAAAACAAATCAGTTTTGTGTAAATACAGTTTCAATGTCAAAAATAGTTCCATTTCAAATAATTCAGTTTAGCATAAGCACGCAGTTTAGATGTAAGTACATTTTCAGTTTAGCATAAGCACGCAGTTTAAAGGTAAGAACAGTTTAATCGTCAAAAACATTTCTATTTCCAGCTATTCAGTTTAGTCAAACAATTCTGTTTAGCATAAGTATGCTTTTAGTTCTATTTAACCCATAGATAGGGCGCTTATGAGGGGCTACCACGCCGGGCCAGAGCGGACCTGGGAGCAATGACAATGAAGGGGTTCTCCGCATTCCCCCAAACCCCAGCATTACTGGAACCTCACCATCAGATTGTTTAGTGTCATATGCAGGACACTCATTGGGGGGTCTTACCCCTCTGGAGAGGTGCACTCAGTGTATTTGATAGCCCCGACTGGGCAAGGGTGTATCTGTGTGACCGACAACAATGTGTCACTCATAAGAATATTCGCTTAGATGCGAGGAATGGTTACACTGGAGTGTTGCAGATTTTTTAAAAGGGTTAGTAATTAGGAGCACGAAAAGAACTTGTTAAATTTAGGGGTTGTCGAAACCACCCCACTCGTGGGTGGGCTACAACTATATCAAACAATAGATCTTTCTTTCATCGATTCGAGAATGCCAGCCACTTCACATCTTTCTGATATGAGAGCGATTACGCGAGAAGTTCAAACACTAATAATAAAGAGAGTAGTATTTTTTTCTGTAACTACGTGTCTGACTTTTTCTTTTCTTAATGAAAACTTGTTGTCATCTCTTTATCTCGTCTATATCTCTGCCAGATGTCTTAAAACCGCTGCATTGCCACATCTATATTTACAATTATGGGTATTTTGATATTGAGCATCAAACATATTTTTGAATAAAAATATCCTATTTTAAATAGTGTCACCTGTCAACAGATGATCATGGTACCTCGCTTTTGACACTTCAATTAACCTCGTTTACATAGGTGGTTGTTTGACATGTGGTATCATAATGGGAAATAGGAACAGGCTAACGAGATCTTTCTTGACTAAATACAGGTAAACACAGAAAGTCGTATTTATATACGATACAATGATCCAATTCGAGTATAACTAATATGAATCCGAATCCAACACCAATAGAGAGCCACTGCTTCAATGAAAGTGGTGATTGACAGGCTGTATGTCATGACTCTCCTTTCCAGTAAGAGAACTGAAGATGATAAGAGAAATTAAGATTTGAGTGTGGATTGGCTGAAAGATTATTTTCAAATAATGTGAGAATGAAACGGAGAGAGACGTGAAGCATAAGAGCGAATGGATGTATTTGAGAGGCTTAGGGCTTTAATTCATTTATATCTAGTTTGGTCTACCATACTAAAGATGGCTTAATGACGATTTCAAAGCAGAATCTCCTCTAAGAAAGGCTGGTTTGTCAATTTCACTCTTCACTCTGGATCAATGACAACCATTTTGAGTCACCCGACAAAATAACACGATTTTTGCTGTTGTGACCTGGACACTAAAGGTTACCAACACAACAAGAGGTCCTGAATTACTCAACAGATGAATTATGACCGATACGCCTGCTGGAAATGTAGAAAGGAAAAGACGGAAGAATAAGACACCATCATTCAACACAAACAAAAATTGATACTGAGATAAGAGATAACAAGGAAGAGCTTATAACACAGACATATATATATATATATATATATATATATATATATATATATATATATATATATATATATATATATAAAACTAAATGGTGTGCTGTTCTTTGCTTGTTATCTTCTCAAAGGAAAGAAAAAAATATGACGAGCAGTTTTCAAGTAGACAGTTATAAAAATAGAAAAAATAGCAGCTGAGTAAATACGAAGTATTTTGGGGTTTTTTTCAGAAGATTGTTTTTAAAACAAAAAACAAAAAAAATGTGAGAGATAATTTGGATTTTTGATGGGTTGATATTTTAGAAGAAAAACTGTGAATTATTCAAACTTGAACTTGTTTAGTCTTTTACTAAGCTTTTTACTTAGATGTAGCTCAAGGCCGTATGAATGGCACACCTTCTTGGGAAGTAGGTAGTTAGAAACTGGTTATCAAGCATTTATAATATTTGACATCGAATTATTGTGCATAGAAACATTTTCAGATATTTTCCAGTAAAAATTAAGAATACTTTGTTTTAACCTGGGAAATTGCAATTCGATTTATTTCAAAAGAGTTTATCAATAAATCAAAAGTAAAAAGAGATTGTGGTAATTTATTAAGATTTGGCTGAATGTGGTACACTCCTACGGATGCAAGAGATTTACTCTAAACTTGTTTTCCCGAATAAACTAAGTTTACAAAATACTTACTGTCTCCCTGGCAGAATTCTAAGAGCCTACCCACAAAGTAGGTGTCCTGGAAATGACACTGAATTGAATTTGATGGAGAGCGTCCAGTTCAAAAGATCTGAAAAGTCTGACTCAGAGTGCTATTGACTTTCAGATTCTCACCAATTTGTCAAATAGATCAATTTATAAATAGTCTCATTCGATAGGATTACCGGATACCATATATGATTTGTATGGTGAATAGTTACTTGAAGCTATAAATGTTAAGTGGTTGGTTTTTATAGCAATGTAGTGTATTTAATGCCAACTTATCTATATGTATATAGATATAGATATGTAAAACACAATATAAAACAAAAACAACCCTGCCAAAATCATTAAACGTTCTCTGACGACAGCAAAAAGCTAGAAACACGTGAAAGAGCTAAAGAAATAATTCTAAAAAATAAATATCTTTGTGAACCTATTCATTTTGAAATATCTTTTTTGTCTCTTTGGAAAAAACAACAAAAAGTTGAGTAAATGACTACTTCACCAGAACGTATGAAGTAGTATATATATCTATATATATATAGTGTAATCGGATGGAAACTCAACCTTGGTTAAACTGTCATGATATTTCGGCGAAGAAATATATATATATATATATATATATCGAATACCTTTTATATATATAAATGATACTATATATCAAATACCATATATATATATGGTACCTGATAACTCCTTGCTTACCAAAGGATTAAGTAGACCAATCCAGGGAAAGGAGTAATGCCCTCCCCTACACCACGGTGTAGTAGCTATTGAAAAGGGGACCTTCGGGTCGCCGTTGACTACGGTCATCAACTTATTTTTACTTCTTTATAAATATATGTGCTATAATCAAACAGGTGACACCTCCACAGTAGACGGAACCCCTCTTAAACTAGTAGACAAATTCACTTACCTTGGAAGTAGTGTCTTAGAAAATGACATCGACACGCGGCTAACGAAGGCATGGACAGCTATCAATAGGCTATCGATCACATGGAAATCAGACCTGACCGATAAAATGAAACGCAGTTTCTTCCAGGCAGCTGTCGTATCGATACTGCTGAATGGATGCACAACTTGGACGCTCACAAAACGGCTGGAGAAGAAGCTAGACGGCAATTACACAAGAATGCTGCGAGCAATATTGAACACATCCTAGCGGCAACACCCCACAAGACACCAACTATACGGCTACCTACCTCCCATCACGAAAACTATCCAAGCTAGACGAACCAGACATACAGGACACTGCTGGAAAAGCAGGGACGAGCTCATAAGTGATGTACTCCGATGGACCCCCACATATGGCCGAACAAAAGCTGGACGACCAGCTCGAACATACATTCAGCAGCTATGTGAGGATACGGGATGTAGCATTGAAGACCTTCCAGAGGCGATGAACGATAAGGAAAAGTGGCGAGAGAGGGTCAGGGATATCCGTGCTATCGGCACGACAAGATGATGATATATTTATATATAGAGAGTTTGTTAATGAATAGTTTCTATATTAGATTTTTAAACGAGACAGAGCTTATTTTTTGCATACAATTAACAATGATTGTTTACTAAGGATTATCATTAGTTAATTAA
The DNA here is from genome assembly GCA_963585895.1 of Sepioteuthis lessoniana. Taxonomy (NCBI): domain Eukaryota; kingdom Metazoa; phylum Mollusca; class Cephalopoda; order Myopsida; family Loliginidae; genus Sepioteuthis; species Sepioteuthis lessoniana. Next base: position 93,737 of record CAUZXS010000023.1, on the reverse strand, counting down.
AACCATATAACTCTATCCAATTAATGAACATCAGTTGATAGGAATAATTACTTGAAACCACATAAGAATCAATATGAGATAAGGATACTTGAAAACATCTGTATGCAAATTATTTGTTAGGAGTTCTTATGGCGTAGTGCTTAACGTGCAGAACTGCGACATATTAGTAAGTGAGATCAAACTTCAGTCGTGCTATTGTTGTATTTTGACCTTCGACCCGGCCAAACTTGCCATTCCAAGGTGATGCACCGGAAGGAAGTGACACATTCCACGCGTAGGCGTGCTTGGCTAACGAAATGGGACAAGATAAAAAAAATCCCATGATACACTCATAAACTGATGCACCGGAAGAGAGTGACCTCTGAACTGCATGACAGTTATTTCCGTTTGATGACGATCAAACATGCCATTCCAAAGATTGAGTGGGCGATTGAGTGGGCGTTGAACTATTATATAACTCGGTCAAGACAAAAAGCCAGACAGTTAGAGTAAGAGACGAGATGTGGTAGGGAAAGCCACGTCAGGCCGAAGGGGCCCTCGGGACCCATGAAGTTTGGGGACCAGAGACGTTGGTGATAAGATGCAGTAAAGAAAGCTATCATTCAGCAGAGAGCTGGGTCCTTGGGCCTCCGGTTGAGCAGCCCTGGAGAACGAGAATGACACAACGCTGACGGCCATAAGAGTGGGGGTCAATATATTGCTGTTCTGTTCGGTCTCCAGCTCCCTCTCACATACAAACCTTGATTAACCCTTTTCGAACCCTTACATATTTTGTTAAAGAAGTCTTCCCTCGTCTTTATTATTGCGTCAGTATGTATATAACATTATTAGATTCACTAATACTCTTTGAAAAGAGGTGCCCGAGGTGTAGTTGTTATCGTCGTAGGAAATGGACACGACGACTGATTGTATTTCCCATAGCACTAATACCCTTGGGAATAGGTATAAATCCAATTAGTCTCCCTCTAGCTATGGGTAAATATTAGGACAGACTGGGTTCTTCAGCCTTCGTGAGGCAACTAGCCTAGGAGAACGAAAACTCTGAATTCAAACAAGTTAAACTCCGCTTAAAAATTGGCCTTGTGTCATATCCTACCCAAGCGGAGGGGTTGGTAAATTTTAATACTCTTTGAAAAGGCATGACCTCCCTTTATATCCCTACCTATGTGTTTAGAGGTATCACTAATGTTCTTCTACAAGGTTGTCTTTCGCATTAAATAATACATAAAACAATACACCAAACCAAATTATTTGTGTTAGATAGGAATACTTGATATCATATAACTATGCAAAAACCTTTTTTGAAGCAAATACAAGACTGTAAAAATAAACGTACAATGAACGTGACTCTCTAGCCTTGAGGTATAAAATAACACTAAAAAAGTTGACCTGCCATTAAAGTCAATCAAACAATTAATCAACCAAGCAATTAGAATCTTGTTTCGGGGAAAAAACAGTGATTTTTCAAACTTGGGCAGTGTGAATAAAAACTTTTTTGACGAATATTTTGCCTTTCCTGAGGTTAAAGTATTATTTAAGTAAGTTTTAACACACACACACACACACACACACACACATATATATATATATATATATATATATATATATATATAAGACAAGAAAATATAAATAAAACATTTCTGTGCGCATGTACACGTGTTTGTGTATGAAGTGGGGTTCTTTGTCGTTTTTTTTTTTAACGAAAAAAAGTTCTGGATTCATGTGGAAGGGTGTTAGACGAATGCATTTTTATTTTCAAGTTGGTTGAAACTTTTCAGAAGAGAAAAAAAAACAATAAAAAGAAAAGGTTATGAAGAATCTTTTCTGCCTTGCTTGTTTTTTTGTTTTTTTTAAATATTTTTTACATTTTTTAATGAATTATGATCAGGATGTATGAAGCCCGAATAGATTTGCCGCATGTAAAACAAACGCAATATCCTTATTGAGTCGGGAGAAATAATTTTGATTAGAACAAATCAATTAAAATAAAATAAAAAAAATATTTTAAAGAAATGTGGAATCCACTTATTCAACCTATTCATTGTTTGTTTGTTTTTTTTTATCTACACGAAACATGTTTAGGATTTTTGTTGATTTATTGATTTTAACTTTTTCTGTAAGAGTTTTCGATCTATTGCCTTCGTCTTTATTGTTCTTTTCACAACGTTTCAGCCGTTGTATCCTCCGGCCTTCTGTACTATAGCCATGATATGGCTATGTGTGAAACGTACATCGAATGTCCAAAAAGATAGAACCTAAGAATCTCGAAATTCGAAAAACACGTAACGACTTCTCATTTCAGGTACGAAACCTATTATTATCTTTGAGTAAAAGGTTTCGACATAAGGAGAGAGGCACAATCTTTCTATTCTGGCTTTTTTATCTGCCCCCCTCCCCAACACGTATGGCACCCGCCACAAAGGTCTCTGCGAGCAAGCGAAAGCCAACCGTCTTCTTCTGAGGCAGGTCACAACTCTCTGACTTTTTCAAAATCTCCCCAAATCCTCTGCGCTCTTCTGATGCGTGACATCACCCGCACTCCGTAACCCCGCTTCCAATGTGGGCTATTGTGACATCTCTGAGTGACACCTCCGCTCCGCCCACGCGCACGCGAACACCTGTGTTAATTTTGCACCTAACTAACCCATGTGCTGAGCCGAAAGGTTCTCAGCCTAACTAAACCCAAAGGCATAAACCGAAATCTCTCGGCCATTATTGTACTCTTCCTCAGGTATCCCCAGTTTATCTTGGCATTGGAATGATTCAACCCGGGAAATCATCATTAAAGTTTGACTGTTGATAAAACAAAGCGTTCCACAGTCAAACTTTAAAAATGATTTCCAGGTTGAATAATTTCTATATCCAGATAAACAGGGGGTACCAGAGGAAGACTAGTGGATACTGCTGCCGAAACGTTTGGAAAAAAAACAATAATGACAAAGACAATAGTCCGAAAACTCTAACTGATAAAAATCATCAAGAGAAATTTAGACAATTGATTTTAATTGTTCGTCAACCTGTGTAGGGTTATTTTATGTTTAGAGGTTAGGGAATGGCGATTCTTCTACACTCATATTTATATTAGAGGGTAGTCTTTTATTTTTGCACTCTGTCCTATAGAATATGAATTATTTTCAAACAGATCTATTTGACCCCATACACAGAAAATTAACGGTACTAACAATCCAGGAAATAATGAACACCTGATTAATGGCGATGAAGGGTTACTCGAATCCCTATGTCTCCTGAACAGTAGCTTCATTACCAGATGTACTTTAAAGTCAGACCATGGTAACCACAGTTTTTAAGCTAGTTTTACCCCTCTGGAGAAAATAGACAGTATATCTTAAGCGTTGATGATAAGGGGAGATTTTCGTTGAATTTAATTTGAAAAGTGTATAACGAAAGCATTTTTATCTTAAATTTCGGAGAAATATTTATTTCGTTTGGTTGGTTTGGTCGTTTGGGTTTTATGTCATATTAATACTTGTAGGTTATTTAATGCAAAACAATTTGATTTAGCTTGAGTACACATTTTTATTGGCAAAACATTTCTATTTCAAGTTATTCATTATACTGAAACAATTCTAATTCAAACAATTCAGTTTAGTATATATATAGTTTTTGTCCACACACACTTATATGTCAAAACAGTTCTATTTCAAACAGTTCAGTTTAGCATACAAAAACAGTTCCATTTGAAACAATTCAGTTTTGCATAAGTACACAGTTTAGTTCTATTTCACCCATAGATAGGGCCCAATTAGGTCCTACCACTTAAGGCCAGAGTGGACCTGGGACCTGCATTCCCCAAAGCTCCAGCTTCACTCGAATCTCACCATCAGATTGTTTTGTATCATATACAGGACACTCTTTGAGGGAGTCTTACCACTCTGCAGATATGCAGTCGGTGTTTTCTTCAGCCCCAGCCGACTTAGCAATACACAGAATTAAATGTAAAAACAGTTTTATTTCAGATAATTCAGTTTAGCATAAGCACACAGTTGAAATGTCAGTTTTATTTAAAACAATGCAGCTCTACCTAAATTTAAAAAAAAACCCAAGTAAACTCAAGAAACCACGGTTCGACCAATAATTGGGCCCTATCAGGTGCTACCACTCCGGGTCAGAGTGCACCTGGCAATGAAGGAGTGCTACGCATTCCCTAAAACCCCAGCATTATTGTAACCTCACAATCAGATTTTTAGTCTCATATCCAGGATACTTGTTGGGGTGGGGTTTTACCCCTCTGGAGAGGTGCAGTCAGTGTATTATACTGCACCCCCAGCCGACTGGGCAAGAAACGTTTGTAGTAACATCACCGATAAACAGAGACAGAGAGAATAAGCCAGGCAGACATATTGCGACGAAGAGATGAAAGGGGGAAGTTACTCACATGACGAAGTAGTTACACATGAGATAGGAGATATAAAAGTGATAGAGGCCCTGTCTACTAACTGATTAATCGCTTGATTACATTAATGTTTCCGACGTCAGATGCCGGGCGTACAATTGTAAGTTGCTTCTACTTTTGATTAAAGTGTTTACTCACGTTTTATGACCAACAAAAAATTAGGCAACGCTCCGATTGTTGTAAATAAAGGCTTTGCTTAATTTCTATTCTTTTTGCGCAATGTCAGTTTTTAAGTGCTTCACCATCGTTGCCTGATTGATAAGGAAAATGTGATGTGTTCGATAGTGGATGACTTTATATCTGATGCGACTGTGCTGCGTGGCTCACATCTACAGAGCAAATGACTGGAGGTGATTGGCTTATGGAATGTAGTGAAAGGAACGCTCAGATTTCCTTTCAAAAATTTATATAGCAGTTATTTCTATTACCGAATCTGAAAGACGTATAATCCGATGAGATTGTTCGAGTAAAAACCAGTGAATACTACAGTTGAATTCAATAGTTATGTTCGCTGATTTCGTTTTTTTTGAGATTTAAGTCCGAATTCGAGTTTTCGTAAAATAATCTTAGTTTCACTTTCAGATCGGGTGCAAAATATGAGGCTGCTTCTATCTTTCAAGTAGGTATCTTCACCTCTTTTTAAAAGTGTGTCCGTCTCGCAAAATTTACCGACTATCATTATGAAAGGAAGATCGTTCTCCATAAGACTCTCTTCCTCAGACTATCTTGGTCTCTACCTGTCATCATCCCAGTAAAAGGTTTTATTTGTCTCTGCTTCGCACCAGACAACACTTAACACAAAATCAATGACTCGAAGGTCAGCTTAAAGAGGGGATTAGGTGGGGCTCGAACTCTAAAGGATTTTGCTGGTCATCGGCTCACTTAGTGCAATGCGAGCCTGATGAGCCTATCTGGACATGAACCCAAACATGGGTCAAGGCACGGATACTTGATTATAGCTTAAACTGGACAACAAGGTCCAGTACTATACTTACTGGTCAATGGTCGTTGCGCACCACCCAGCCAAAAGGCCGAGCGACACGCAGGTAAAAGGTGATTCATTTAGTGCCAGCTGTCACCCAACCGAAAAGGCTTAAGAAATGGCTTAAGAAATGGTTCGTTTAAATCTTTATTATCCTTAGTTTCTTGAAATCACATGACAGCTTGTAAATTATTGGTATTTGATAGAAATTCTTGAAACTATATAACTATGTGTTGACAACTGATTTTTTATTAGAAAAGAATAGATACTCTCAACCATATAATTGCTTTGAAATTTTTGGTGTCAGATGGAATAATTGAAACCATGTAACAGTAAACGAATCGTTGATTATTATTAAATAGCAAGTGGGGGTGTCCTCGTGGTGTAATGGTTACAGCGATGGACTGCGGAATCGTAGTACGCGAGTTCGTACTCCAGTCGCACTATTACGTTCACTTTCGGGCAAATACCCTTAGGAAAGGTATGAACCCCCTTATCCTCCCAGCTATGGGTTTAATTGTACTACTACTGTTCTTCTAGGAGAATGGCTTTGGCATTAAATAACCTAAAAAGAGTTGATATGCCATTAAACAAAGAAACAAAACTAAACCTAAATAGTAAGTATAGTTGGCGACCTCAGTCGATGGCTACTACACTGAGAGCTCTATTTTACCCTTGATATGTACCTTATATTGATGAGTGTTAAGCAAGGAGGTATCAAGTACAATTTTCAAAGTCTTTGGTATGACGTGGCGTAGGATTGAACACAGGTCTCCCGGACCATTGGCGAACACTCTACCCACTAGTCCAGTGAACCAGTTAGTAATAGTGCCTAATTTGATGACCGACTACTCTCAATTCTAAAAAGTCTGTCCGGTTTACCGCCATTTTGAATCGCCTCAAAATATTTTTGTGAGATCAAAATAATTTCTGCCATAAAGTAATATCAAACAATAAAGAATTTGCATGTATGGAAAAAATTCTGAAATTTTTTTCTTTTTTAAAAATATTCCAAATAATTATTGAACGACCCTCGCATGCACACACACAAACACACACACAGACACACACACACACACACACACACACACACACATATATATATATATATATCAAGAAAGGCAAACTAATCTACTAAAAGCGATTTCGACTTATACGTTGGGAAGGTGTGGACAACTATTGACAGGTCATCAATGACAAAGGATAAAATATGAAGGATTTTCTTACAAAGTGTCACTACTACCGTATGGATGCACTGCATGAATGGAGAAAAATCTAGATAGGAACTATACAAGAACACTACCTGTTATTTTGAAAAAAATCTTGGAAGGCCTACTCTGCAAGACATCAAATGTACAGCCATTTACCTTCTATCTCACAAACCATACAAATTAGCCGAACACGACAAGCTGGTGACTGATAACGGACGTTCTCTTATGGACTACAACGCACGGATGCACCAGTGTTGATCGTCCAATAAGGATTTACATACATCAGCTCTTTCATACGGCATCTTGATGTAATCTAGAGGGAACTACCAAATGCAATTGACGACAGAGAGCGAGTGAGTCAGAGAACTTCATTCTATCATCATGACTTAATGATATATATATATATATATATATATATATATATATATATAAACATGGTCGACTAACGTCTGTTCATCTTGTGGATTCATGACCTATGAAATGATATGGGTCAATGTTTAGTATACTGTCACTGGCCCAACTGAATAGGATCAAAGCTGAATTTACGCTCTGGTAAGTCGCCAACTTCAATGTATATAATGTAAGACACAAAAATAATTGAATAGTAGATATTTTGGCACAGAACTAACACCAAGCGCCGGTATATTGATAACGCTTTGGTAAAATTTTGATACACTATTTAATATACATCGGTAAACTCTTCCGAAAGAAAAGGAATACGAAATATTTTCTCTCTGTCACAGTCAGTCCGTCTGCATGCCTGCTCTTCTCTCTCTCTCTCTCTCTCTCTCTCTCTCTCTCTCTTTATATATATATACCAAGTAGATAATGACTGTTAATGTCCAAAGAAAGCGTGCTAACTGTATGGCTATTTAAAACTAAACATACCGGCAGAGCAAGATATATCATCAACATAATCATCATCATGTAACGCTATCAACACGGATATCCCTGACCCTCTCGCGTCACCCATCTCTATCGTCTATTACTTCCGGTAGGTCTTCAGGGCTACATCCCGTATCAACACAGAGCTGTTGTATGTAGATTCGAACTGGTCGTCCTGCCTTTGCTCATCGATGTGAAGGGGTCTACAGGAGTACATCACTTATGAGCTCGTCCCCATTTCTCCAGCAGTGTCCATATTTACCAACCCCTCCGCTCGGATAGGATATGACACGAGGTCAATTTTTAAGCGGAGTTTTCTTTCTCCTAGACTAGTTGCCTCACCAAGGCTGAATAGCCTAGTCTGTCCTACTATTTACCCATAGCTGGAGGGAGAATAACTGGATTCATACCTTTCCCGAGGGTATTAGTGCTATGTGAAATGCAATCAGTCTCGTCCAGGATTTGAACTCGCGTCGTCGGGTCCATTTCCTACGACAATAACCATTACACCACGGGCACCTCCATTTCTCCAGCAGTGTCCTGCATGTCTGGTTCGTCTAATTTTGATAGTTTCGTGAGGCAGTAGATCCAGGGCTTGTTCAATATTGCTCGCTGCATTCTTGTGTAGTTGCCGTCAAGCTTTTTCTCCATACGTTTAGCTAGCGTTCATGTAGTGCATCCATATAGCAGTATCGACACGACCACTCTTTGGAAGAAACTGCGCTTCATTTTATCAGTCAGGTCTGACTTCCATATCACCCATAGCCAATCGATAGCTGTTCTGCCTTTGCTAGTCGTGTGTCAATGTCTACCTCGGTTGATGAGACACTGCTTCTTAGGTAGGTGAACTTGTCAACTAGTTTCAGAGAGCTACCGTTTAGTAAAAGCAAGAAATTTAGAAATAGTATTCAGTTTCCATTATAGATCTATTTCGTTGATTCAAGTTTGTCAGGTGGCATTCAAATGGAGTTAGATTACTTTTTTTTTTCTTTTTCTGTTAAACACCGGCGATATATTTATTCAAGATATATCGCGTTGTGATTAATTTTCCTTAAAAAAGTAATGGCTACGGAATTTTCCTTTTTATTAAGATTTTTGTAAATATTATGTTTATTTCATAACAGTGACTTGATTTCAAGTATATGAGGATTATTTAAAAGCTGTATAGTATTTTTTTTTAATTTTAGTTTAATTGGAAAGTATTTCAAAGAGAGATCATTAGTTCTTTGAATCAAGTACACAAGTAAATTCGTTAGAAAAATTACTAATATATTTATATATATATTCGAAATTGTAAAAAATGTTTTCTGATTAAACTAGGATTATAAAAACACTATATAGCTATCAAATAATACTCATTCACCTGAAATCAGGTTAAAAATATGAAATAAACAGAATTAAACTAGGATTATAAAAACACTATATAGCTATCAAATAATACTCATTCACCTGAAATCAGGTTAATAATATGAAATAAACAGAATTGATATTTACAAAAATCGTAAATAAAAAGAAAGTCCCGGAACTGTTGATTTGTTTTAAGTAAAATAGATCACAATGTGATATACAGTGAAATGAAAGTAAATATGGATCTAAATCCGACAGTATGAATAAAGCAGAACAACAGAATGTAAAGCCAACGTTAAACGTTTCGGTTTCAATAACCTTCATCAGGACTTTGATATCAAGAGAATTATTCACACAGCGAGGGATGCTTGTTGAGATATTAAGAGCAAATAAAATCTCGACGAGCATTCATCGCTGTGTGAAAATTTTCCTTATATCAAAGTCCTGATGAAGGTTAGTGAAACCGAAACGTTTAAACTTGACTTTACATCACAACAAATTTATCAGTTTGGATTACTCTGTTTTTTCTGCTTTCTTCATGCTGTTGGATTTAGATCCATATTTACTTTTATACCGTCTTTTTGGAAAAAAATACCAAATACATTCTTACACGACATCTAACATGGATGACTTCAAAACGATCTGTATATATGAAAACTTACCTATCTTTGCGTATTTCTTTAAAAGTCGGGAGGATTTTTCTTGTCTCTTAAAAAAATCCAACAATTTCAAATATCATTCCACGTGCCAAAGACGTACTTAATACTTTTAAATTAAGAACGCTAAGTGCACGTTTGTATCTTTTCGTTGGATACATTTGATTCGCTCCTATTATCTCGACAAGCATCCATCGCTGTGTGAGCAATTCTCCTGATATCAAAGTCCTGATGAAGGTTATTGAAACCGAAACGTTTAACGTTGACTTTACATCACAATAAATTCACCTCTTTGGATTATTCTGTTTTTCTACTTTCTTCATTCCGGGAAATATATTGCCAACGTTTAACGGAAAAAAGAAAAATAATCAAACTCCATTTGAATTTCATCTTACGAGTTTGAATAAGCGAAATAGATCTATAATGGAAATGGAATACTATTTCTAAATTTCGTGTTTTTTAAACAAATATATATATATATATATATATATGTGTGTGTGTGTGTGTGTGTGTGTGTGTATGTGTGTGTGTGAATATAGGGTGTGGAAGTAAAATTATGAATATTTTGGGGTAATAATAAACGACTCTATTATAAAACAACACTATTATAAAAAAAGAAAATTATCAAACTTCATCTGAATTTCATCTAACGAGTTTAAATAAGCGAAATAGATCTATTATGCAAATGGAATACTATTTCTGAATTTCTTGTTTTTTAAACAAATGTATATATATATATATATATATATATATATATATATATACATGTGTGTGTGTGTGTGTGTGTGTGTTTGTGTTTGTGTGTGTATATATATATATATATATATAGGGTGTAGAAGTAAAATTATCAATATACTTGGGTAATAATAAACGACTCTTATAAAACAAGATTAATTTTGATTTAAAAAAAAATAAACAGCAAACTAAAGAGATTGACACCAAACAGTAAATTTACTCAATATGTTATTTATATACTTTTATTTCAATTATTGTATAAACACGCTTTCGAAACGATTTGAATACCTTCAAAATAAATTTTTCAGATATTTTATTACATTCCTCGTCAATAGCAGTCTTAAGCGAATCATTATTTCGAAGGAAAGTTGTATGTTTTGTTTTCTAAAAGGCCCAATTTAGCGTAATCACGGGGATTAAGGTCTGTGCTTGATGGAGGCCATAAAGAAATTATAATTATTTCGGAAATGTTTGGCTTAGTTTCGGTGTAAAGCAAATCATAGATTTTTGTTGCTTCTTTTCTTACTCACTCAATATTGGGCTGAATGTTAATGAAAAATTGCTTGAATAATAAATCTAATCAAGAAAATTTACATTTATCACTTTTTAAAAAAAAATTGACCAACCAACAAATGTTTCAAAAATTATTCCATATTTTGTTTCCGCACACGCACCTCCATGGGGGTTGAACACTCTGGCGAAGAAATTTTCGGTTGCTGAAAGCTCTTCGAACAAATTGAACTGTCTGGTATCCGGTAAGGTATAAAATGTAAAACAAACGAACGCTGCTGCTGCTGTTGCTACATAATACCTTATAATTCCCTAGCCGACGTGGTACGCTTGTTGGCCGAGCGGTCTGATACTAAGTCTAACGTAAAGTTGTGCGGGTTTCGATCCCAGCTTCAAGCATTCTACGTGTCTATCCACAGTGAAGAGTTGTGATACAACGAAACCGTCTGTCTGTGGATGACAATATATATATATATATAGTCTTAATAACTCCCCTTGGAATATGTTGAATAGTGCCATGACTAATCCCCGTCAAGGATGGCTTCAATTAAGGTTCATACACCATTAAATAAAGAAGCCAAATCTTTAATAACAGTACACAAGTAGCTTCTCTTCTCTCTAATCTGAGATGAATAGCCAATTACAAAGAGGTTTGCTTAATGCCTAAAAAGGAAAAGGTAGGTAAATAATCAATGTAAACAAATGGTCTATTGGTTACATTCCGGTGACTCGGACTTACGTGTTGTGCATTCGTCTGAAGTTTAGATGGTATCCTTAGCTACGGTAAAGTCGGGAATTATATATATATATATATATATATATATGTATATTTTGGCAGTATTTCTTCATTAATACAAATTTCTTTGAACATAATAGACATTTTTTGTCTACGTATTTTCTTGTTGATCCTTTCATATTGCCGTATTGATTTTATAATATTCGGCGGGAATTGATTGATGTATTTTCCATGATTGTTTATTTCCCAAGTACAAGTACTTTCTGCCCGACTTTGGGCAACAATCAGAGGAGGATCTATTACAAAATTGATGTAACTTTTGTATGTACATAAATACTTTGTAAGAAGAAGAGCGTCTGTGCCGTTGCAGTGTGTAGCGTTTACTTTTAAAATTGTTCTATAAACAGTTTCAGTGGCTAAAGACATGTAAGTACATTAACACTGGTTTGAAAATTAATTCTGTTTGCGTTGCATGTTCCTAATATGTAATGCTTCAAGAATCTGTAGTTTTTGTTTGTTATTTTGATGTTCTAATATTGTTGTGTTTTTGGTGAGAATTTTTCGTAATTCCGTTATTGGGCATGAATGTTTTATTAACTCTTGTGCTATGGAACTTGTATTTGAAAGGTGCATTGTAAGTCACCGCGGGAGGGTAGTTGATGTATATATATATATATATATATATATATATATATATATATATATATATATATATATATGGCTGAATCGTAAATTGAAGAAATTTCAGATACAGTCATAGTGCCATTATTAAGTTATTTCGATAGGTTTTTCATTCCTGCCTCGACCGATGGCAACTATTCTTGTGTCTCAAGCCATTTTAAAGAATAATGCAAAGTGACTTTTTGATGTCTGTTTTTAGTAAAAAAAAAAAACATAGAACATGAAATCCTGAAGTTGATCTCACAATTATTTTATTTCCTCCGAAACGTTTCGCAAATAATCATACAGACATTTTCATACACAGGTCCAAAGTTTATGAAACACTCATCAGAATACTGAAAAATGTGTTCTATTTAAATTATGCCTTGAATTTAAGCGAATATGTTGAATATTCGATCTATTTCCACTTTAAGAAACCCAAGATGACATATTCTAAATGTTCCAAAATAATATGAGTCTACCTAAGAACAAGTTTAGACGGAGGAATCTTGTAAGGAGTTTACAGCCCAAGATTTCCCACAAATTTTCTACAGTTTGAAGATCAGGTCTTTTTGTAGTCCGAGAACGAATCTCAAAAGCATTAAGTATTTGGCAGACACTTGTGTTTGACGTCGTTTTAATTGAAGCAAACGATGAGAAAGTTTGTGTTTTGACTTTTAACAGAATTTTAATTACTACACAACGGATGTGAATTTGAGGTTTTAACGTTTTATAAGCCAATTTTTACGGGCTTTGAAATATTTGATCAAGTGATGACTTTTCCGTCTCCTTCCCATTTTCGAGAATCCACCTTTGTACAAAACCGGAAATGTTACTGTTTGTAAGTTGGTTGGTTGGTTGTTTGGGTGGGTGTGTTTATGGCATATAAACTTTTGTAGATTATTTAATGCCATATTCATTTTTATACAAATAAACAGTTCTATTTCAAAGAAATCCGTTTGTCAAAAACACTTCTGTTTCAAGCTATTCAGCTAAATCAAACTGTGCCAATTCAAACAATTCAGCAAAGTAAAAGTATACATTTTTTCCACAAACAGTTAAATGTCAAACCAGTTCTATTTCAAGCAATCCAGTTTAGCAAAAGGACGGAGTTTAGTTTTATTTGGCCAATTGGATAGGACCTGAGAGCTATGGCAATGAAGGGGTGCTCCGCATTCCCCGAAGCTCCGGCATTACTAGAACCTCACAATCAGTTTATTTTCTATTATATCCACGATATTCGTTCTGGGGGTCCTACCCCTCTGCAGAGATGCAGTCAGTGTATTCTACAGCCACAGCCAACTTGTTAATTGGTTGGTTGGTTTTAAGGCATGTTGGCCATGATTTCGTTTGACTCTGGTTTCTGTTAAATAACGATCGAGGATTGATATGTCATAAAACCAAATTAAAAGTAAAGTTGGACACCGTATTCGAGGACTACCAGAAGGCTTCCTTTTCAATAGCTACTACACCTAGGTGTAGCAGAGGACGCTACTCCTTTCCTCGGATTGCTCCACTTTATCCTTGATACGTACTTTATATTGCTGAGTGTTAAGCAAGGAGGTATCAAGTACCATTTTAAAGTCTTTGGTATGACGCGACCTGGGACTGAACCCAGGTCTCCCGGACTATTGACAAACACTCTACTCATTAGGCAAATGAGCCAAATTATTTACCAAAAAATATTTACGTCCTTTTTTCTCGATCGGAAAAATTAAATCAGTTGAAATCTCAAAAGAAAAGGTATTAAATATTGTCTTGAATCAAGAAATAAAAATTGCATGATAACAGAAATAATTTGTTCTTACTTTGTTTCATTTGAGTTTATTGAAATCTTTTGTGTAAGAATTATTTCTGAGAATATCTATTTTCAGAATACGTAACTTATGATTAAGTTTGTTTTTCATCGATAAAGATGTTACTTTTTTTTTTTGGGTTATATGTTTGTTTTGTTTTCTCTTACTTCTATGGCTCGCAACTGAAATATTCTTACAATTGTTTTTATTATTCAGAAAGGTTGAGTAATTAATTTGTAGAAATAATTTTCTATGTCTATATTTAGTGATACCGGCTAGAGAAAAATATTGAATATATCAAAACAGTAAACACATTGCGAAAAAAAAAGAAGATAAAAACAGCAGCGTACGCCAGCGATATACAGTCACTCTCTCTCTCTCTCTCTCTCTCTCTCTATATATATATATATATATATATATATATATATATATATATATATATAACAAAAAGGTGTATAGCTAAATAGTTATAGTCGTAAAAATGGATTCGACACGCCCAATTCATGACCAAGAAGAGCTCTGGTTCTCATACCTTCAGATAAGCATCTGCCCTCCTTTCTCAGTCCAGCTAAGTTGGACAGAGAAAAGAAAATTGATTTAGGAAGAAAAAAAAAAAAGAAAATCTCTGAACTGAAAATTTGTGGTATGTTGTTTGGGAAGATCGGTGTAGCCTATTTTTCTGTTCCTTCAAAAATTTGTGATGATTCTACACCGGAATTTGCTACTAAAAACAAATAACCTATTAAAGTAGTCCAACATCCTAACTATTAAACTGAACTGTTGTACTATCATATGTCGAGACTGTCTTGTAAGTCCATCAAATATATATATATGCATGTGTGTGTGTGTGTGTGTGTGTGAGTGTGTGTGTGTGTGTGTGTTAAATGTATTATTTACATCTATCACAATTTTCAGTGAGAACATTATATTCTTCCAAAACAAATATAGCAGTGTTTTATCATTTTCAGTAAAAAATTATTCAAGAGGAGTGAATATTATTTATCAGTAAACCCTACTTTTTGAAAATCTATCATCAAGCTAATGAATTTATTGAAATAGTGTGTAGAATGTTCGCCAATGGTTCGGGAGTCCTGGGTTCAATCCAACGTCGCGTCATACCAAAGATTTTTAAAATGGTACTTGATACCTCCTTGCTTAACACTCATCAATTTAAGATACGTATCAAGGGTCAAGTGGAGCAATCCATGGAAAGGAGTAGCGCCCTCCCCTACACTTCGGTGTAGTAGCTATTGAAAAGCGAGCCATCTGGTCACCCTGACTATGGTCGCTAACTTTATTTACTTATATATGTTCACGAAAATTTATTTGGTAGCAAATGATTTTGGAGAGAAAGAGAATGCCGTTTTGATTTTAATATCTTGAAGTCTTTGTTAAAAAAACTTTTTATAAAAAAGATTAGGTCAGATCTACTAATTTATGGGTATTACCATTAAATCTTTTTTTTTTCTTTTTAATTCAGTAATTTTTCAGGGGTAGAAAGATCTCCAGTCTAATGACAAAACCATACTGAAGGCAACCCTTTTAGAAGTTAACTCCAAAATCAAAACTGGTAAACTCCAGCGTCAAACTTCTGCTGACTTGCAAGAATCCCTTGACGCGAAAATCTAAGACAAATTATTCTTAAATAAAACCTGCATCTTGCAGAGTCGTTAATTATCTTGCTAAACTTTTCACTGAGCTATAGCTATGTAGACGCAAACAATGACATAAGTTTCGTACACACATATGCTACGATAATCCAGCGACAAAGTTAAATCTTACTACATTATCATCTTACAGATCTAGAAAATATTTTTCACAATTCTAATCACTCATTAATCAGAATTCTTCAGTTGTAATTTTGGTGGGAAAGATGGCAATCATCTGTCAAGATGCGACAGTGAGCATATATATATATATATATATAAATTTATATATATATATATATATATATATATAAATTTTTTTCTTTAAAGAAAAAACAAAAGACCGGTTTTTTATAGGATTATAAATTTATTTCCATCCTGTTTTTCGTTTCTGGTGGGAACCAAAAACACGGAGAAAAATATAACAGGACTTCTTCAGATCTAATCGATGAATAAAACAGAATAGACACGAGTGGAAGGAAGACAGTTAATATCCTATATATATATATATATATATATATATATATATATATATATATATATATATATATATATTTACTAATCTAATATCTACCAGTATTCACGGTACCAGAAAAAAAAACCCTGGCCAGGAACCAGAGAAAAGTATCTCGAATCACCGCCCAGGGGAAAAAGAAAAAAAATTTGGGGTAAAAAAGAAAGAAAAGGCCAACCTCGTCCGACTCCTTGAAAAAAATCAAGGGGTACGCAGTCAGTGGCCAAAAGAAAACCAAAAAACCCTCCGCGAATGCTGCAATGCTACAATTACTAAAGTGCTCAACACAATACAATGGAGCCAATTATAGAATTAACTTAAATCGCGAGTCGAAAATCTTCTACTAGTGTTTAGCCTTAAAGGATCATCAGGAAGTTTACATTCGATATATATATATATATATATAGTTTGGTTTCTTTTTTAATGCTATATGAACCTTCTAGTTTTATTTGATGACAAGACTATTCTTGGAGAAAATATTCGTAATCGCAGAGGGAATAAGGTGATTTATAACTTTCTCCTGGGTATTAGTCTGAAAGCGAACAAAAAAGCAGGGCTAGAGTTTGAACTCAGTAAAAAAAGGTCACAGTTTAGCACGTTAGCAACTAGGATCAGGGATTCCAATATATAGATATGCATAAAGACAAAAAGAATTAATCACTTTCTTGTTATCATTAAAATTTATAAATTTTCATCATAAATCTATTTCCTCCTTGGATCTTAAATATATATATATATATATATATATATATATATATATATATATATATATAACTCTTACCGTGGAGTCCAAGTGTAATGTCTATTCTTTCTCCTCACGTTTGCAATGTTACTGATTGTTACATTTCAAACTATGGAAGTAGATAATGGACATAAATCCGATAGTATGAAGAAAACAGAAAAACAAATTAATCCAAAAATGTTGAATTTATTATAAAGGAAAATCAATGGTTTAATAAACATCGGTTTTAATAAACATTCATCCGGGTCTTTTCTTTGCCTTCTTTCTTTCTTTCTTTCTTTCTTTCTTTTTTCGTTTCCATTCTTTTCTTTTTTTCTTTCTTTCTTCTCTCCTTTTTCTCAAAATAATTTTGACAGATTTTGCTTTTATCATCTTTCAATTGTTATATCTATCAGAAATTTTACACATTTAAATATCATTGCCTATACCAATCATCAGGTACTTTTTTTTTCAAAGAAGAACGCTGATTGAACGTTTTTATGTGATCATTCTTTGTATATACACACACACACACGCACACACACACACACACATATATATATATATATATACTCTTTTCTCCAGTAGTTTCATTATATTTTAGCGCTTTTATAGCAACATTGTTCACCATCTTAATGTCTTGATGAAGGTTTATTAAAACCGAAACGTTTAAACGTTGACTTTCCATCATAAAAATTTATCCCTTTCGGATGATTTTTTTCTATTTTCTTCACTTCAAACTATCATCATCATCATGTCGTGCGGCTAGCACGGATATCCCTGACCCTCTCTCTCTCCACGTCTCCCTATCATTCATCGCCCCTGGCAGGTCTTCAGGGTTACATCCCGTATCATCACATAGCTGCTTTATGTATGTTCGAGCTGGCCGACCTGCTTTTGATTGGCCATATGCGGGGGTCCACAGGAGTACATCACTTACGATCTCGTCCTTGCTTCTCCAGCAGTGTCCGGCATGTCCGGTTCGTCTAGCTTGTATAGTTTTCGTGATAGGTGGTAGGTGACCGTATAGTTGGCGCCTTGTGGGGTGTTGCTGCCAGGATTTGTTCAATATTGCTCTTAACATTCTTGTATAATTGCCGTCTAGCTTCTTCTCCAACCGTTTAGTCAGCGTCCAAGTAGTGCATCCATATAGCAGTATCGATACGACCGCAGCCTGAAAGAAACTGCGTTTCATTTTATCGGTCAGGTTTGATTTCCATATGATCGAAAGCCTATCGGTAGCTGTCCATGCTTTCGTTAGCCGTGTGTCGATGTCTTTTTCGGTTGATTAGACGCAAGAGCAACCTTGTATAAAAAAGGGGGAAAAATATCATTAACAATCATTCATACCAATCTCTATCGTTTAAAAACAAAGCAAGGAAAAATATTGATATCTAGCAGTCCACACTTCAAATATTTTTATGCAAAGTAATTTTTTTATCATTGGCAGAGATGCAGTCGGTGTATTCTACAACACCAGCCGCCTAGGCCAATATTTTCCAATTTTATAAGAACTGTTAGTGCATTTTCACGATAAAAAAAAAAACATTGAGCTATGCTCTTCTTTCTAAGAGAAGCTTGGAAAATTTCGAATAGAACCTCCTGAGTAAATCAGCTGAAAAAACTCTGTTGAATATTTGCCGCGTATATGAATGTGTTAAACAAAAATCTTTGTTGGAAAAAAACTTACCTCAGGTAAAAAATTGATATACGAGGAGCCTTTAATAAGTTTCCAGACTTTTTTGTACAGGAATTTAAAATTGTCGTAGACTCTTGAAAATTCAGTATGTCATTGCTATACATGTTATGATTTCAGGTTCAAATGAACAGCTACAGTAGGAATTGGAATACACCCTATTAAAGCCTTGTTGTCACAGCTGGTGAATTTCGAAAATGCAATCTAGACGTGAGGACTCTTTAGAAGAACAGTATGCAATACAATTCTGTTTTAAACTTGGAAAAATGCCTTGTACAAGTAAATGTATAACAAATATGCATATATGTATATCTATATATCTTTTTTACTCCCAACATTATGGAATTCCCCTCCTCCATAAATGCATGTCAACGAGAGCATCAGACAGAGTTAACCAATCAGCGTGACACAATCACGTATGATACCATTTGCGTAGTGGACAGATAGTCACGACCCTACAGGACTCTCAACTTCCTATTAACTAATGACTGTTTAACCAGGTTCACTTGTATCTTGTTTCTGTTACTCGAATATATATGTTTTTCTATCAACCTTTTTGTGTTCACGGTGTGATACCACTTGCGCAGTGGACGGTAAGTCACTTCCTGACTGGACTCTCAGCTTCCTATCAACTAACTATTGTTTAACCAGGTTCACTTGTATCTTGTTTCTTTTACTTGAATATATGTTTTTTATCAACCCTTTTTGTGTTCCCCGTGTCTTTCTTTTGTCAGCATCACAACACAATCTATCTATCGATCTATCACATTCTGTATATGTCTTAAATGAATCAGTGTCTTTTAATGCTTTTGTTTTTCGTATTCTTATCATCACCAAATAGTTTTTCGTATTCTTATCATCACCAAATAGTTTTGTTTATATGTCTGCGTTTTCTTTTGATGTATCCATGAAAGAACGACTATTCGAGTCAAAGTTGCTAATGTCTTTGCACTTTAATATTCTCACTTCTTCCTGTCTGTCTGTTTGTCGCTCAGAAATCCTAAAAATATACTAAAGATCAATGTATTAAATGATCATAGGCATGACTTTATAAATATTACTTTAAAAACGTGTATGGATTTTGTTTCATAAAAGAGAAAAAGAAACACATGTATGTGTAGTATAATCACTGATGACAACTATATCAATGATGGTTGATCATCTAATAGAGGAGGAAAATGCAAAAATACTATTCGCCGAAAATGTTGCTCTTTCTATTGTTTTATTACCTTCGTTGAGTTCCTTAAGCTGTGGAAATATGTGGAAACAGATTACAGACAGTGCGTGAGGGGGATTCTTTGTTATACTAGAAACCTGTTAGCAAGGGCTGTAAAATACTCTGAGTGCACCTTTGCATAAGAATAAGACTCTCCCCAACGTGTGTTGGCACAGTCAGCTAGTGCTTTAAAATACACCGACTGCTTCTTTTCTGAAAAGTAAACCTCCAACAACGAGTGTCCTGAGATGACACTAAAGAATCTGATGGTGAGGTTCCAGTAATACTGCAGCTTTGGAGAATACATAGCACCCCTCCACTGCCATCACTCCCAGTTTGACCCGGAGTGGTAGCACATGATAGGGTCCTATCTATGGGTCAAATAGAAATAAACTGCGTCCTTATGCTAAACTAAATTGCTCGAAATAGAGCTGTTTTGATATCTAAACTGCGTTATTATGCTAAATTGAATTGTTTAAAATAGAACAGATTTTGACATTTAACTGTGTGAACAAAATCTATACATATAATAAAATGAATTGTTTGGATTAGAACTGTTTGAGTATACTGAGTTACTTAAAATAGAAATGTTTTTGACTATTAAAATGTGTACTCATGCTAAACTGAATTGTTTGAAATAGAACCGATTATTTTATGATTTGGTATTAAATAAGCTGCAAAGGTTGATAGGCCATAAAACCTACCAACCAACCAACCAACCAACCAGCCAGGTTGTTAATCATTGTACTATTTCAATACATGAAATCATCGACATTAAATGGATTTTTTTCTGCCAAGTAATCATATATTGACAATACCGTTGGTGTCTCTTCCAGTCGAGCCGTCTTACCGATATATCGACCCCTCAAAATGTGATCTATATTTACACATAGATGGAACCCTAACAATATATCTGACGCATAGATCGAACCCTTACAATCTTAGACAGAGTTGACCTAGGAGTAATGGCAAAGAAGGGATTTCTAAACATCAGATGGAGTTTAGCGTCATACCGAGGAGACATTTGGGGATGGGAATCCATCCTAGTATAGGATATACTGTCATTGTATTTTCAGTCCCGCCGACAGGGCTTCTTAAAGTTATTTATATATAATGTATCATAGATAAAAGAAGTATTCTTACCGTTAATAGTTTTTCGTACTGATAATATTTAGCAATATGTTAATTTGCAAGCAGAAATGGGCGCCCTCATAGCGTATGTATTTAAGTTTAAGTATAATTTGTTTGTTGAGTGTCACCTTTCGCAAACGTCACGTGGGTGTTATTGAGTTGATTGCCAGGATGACTCCTCCATTGCACTATATAAATAGCAGGGCTAAGTTTATCGTTTGGAGCCCCTAAAAGGGAATGCTGAAGGAATCAAGCATTTTTAAGACGGGCATGCATGGGATGTTGTGAGGTAAATCTAGCTCGCTACTCTTTTAAACAGTGTGAGAGAGGGAAAGTTTTTGTTATATAATTAAGGTAATGATTTTTTATATTAATCATATTTTGTTAATTATATTTCATTATTTAGTTTGGTAAGGCTTAGAACTACTCGGTGTCTCTTAGTTCACGTCCAACAGTCTGATGGTGCGCTCTTACGCGCGTGTGGAAAAGATATGACAATCATCATCTGTCATAATAAACCTCCAAACAGGAAATGGGGCTGGACGGCCATTGGAGTGAATTGAGTGGGTGGTTGACGTCGTACCTGGAAGAGATGGTCCTAAGTAATTGTGGATTTTGAAAAGACGGGTAGTTGAGTTTCGACCGTTGAAGCACGCGATTGGGATTTTCGGATCTGATAAAAGCCGACCAGTTTGGGTCTCGACCAGGTGAAATGAGTTCAGAGCTTAAATATCACAAGATGTGCCGTGCGTCGGAGGTCAGTATTGTGTGGTTAACATACGTTTTTATGATTTGTATCTCTCTTCTCAAATCGCCAAGAACTGAGGGCAGAAAGCAATGAACTCGTTCGTACAGCCTGTATTTCTATTATTATTACTGTTATTGATATCATTATGGCTACATAACATAATTAAATAAAACACTAATTAAGATTAAATGAGAATTATTTTATAATCATTGAAAATATAACATACATGAATAACTTAGCGAATTGTGACATAACTTCGATTACAGAGAGACAGATATACTAAACATATAGAATGAGCTAATCACTAGGCAGGATCGACATCTTCAGTTTTTTTACCGTTACGCAGGCAAGAAAACCTCTAGATAATTGTCATCGATACGCAATGAAGAATATTGTTTCAAAGATTTCTTGAGCGAATTTTTTATACAAAGGGGACCTCCACCAGATTATATTGTTTATTCGTTGCTTTTCGTTCACATTAAACATTTCTATTATAAAATGCATCGACCTTAAACCGTTCACAATTGGTCATTGATCTCAGCAGAGCAAGCAGTAATCTTAAAGCTCCTTCGGTTTCTTACAGTGACAATTATCTGGACCAAAAAACTAATTGATATCAAATATCTAGCAATTATCATGACTGTATTCAGGGCTGCAGATGATACGAGGGAGTAATATATGTTGGGTCGGATATGAAGGTGATCCCTTGAAAATTGGTCGAAAAACTTTGTAGGAAAGCGATTGCTTTTTATTCCCTCATATGCAACGCAAATAATAAAACTATTTCTTATAATGACAGATCTTTCCTCGAGCAGGGTTTCTCATGCGGTACACATGGGAATAAAAACGTTTCAATGTCTTCAAAAAACAACATGCTGATTCTATTAGCTGTTAACCTGTCTAACAGTCCTGGAAACTTCAGGTTTCCAAGATTCATCTAACCTTAAATAGTGGTCTTTCACTGGAGTCTGACAGTCCTGGAAATCACATGTAAGCAAAATTATTCTGATCTGGTGGAATTTTACGGGAGTCTAACAGTCCTGGAAACTTCACGCGTCCAAAAGTCTTCTTATCTTAACTTATTATTATTACGGTATTATAACAGAATTTGACAGCCCTGGAAACATCAGGGGTCCAATATTCTTCTGATCTTAACTGGTGGTCTTTCACAGGAGTCTGACAAACCTGGATATTTTACGTGTACAAGATTCTTCTGATCTTAACTGGTGGTCTTTCACTGGAGTCTGACAGTCCTGGAAACTTCATGTGCCCAAGATTCTTTTGATAAATCAAGCTGATCTTGAACCTGCTGTTGTGTGAATGGTCTCTGTTCTTTCCGAATTTCCAATTCCTTTAAGTTTTTTCAATCATTTGGAGATTGTTCCAAGTAGGCTATCAACAACTGGTATCACAGTCACTTTCATATTACCGGGCTTTTTTATTTGCGAGTCATTTTTTTTTGTTTCTACTCTACACTTATCCTCATTGTCTTAGAATAATGATCCGAGTGATTTGTGATATATCTGAAGTGTGGGCAAAAGAGAGATTAGCACACACTGACACGGGGATTGTTGGCAAACTCTGAAAGGGAATGCTGACTTTTTATTTAACCAGAAGCGGTGGAAAAAGAAAAAGAACATATATGAAAGAGGTGAAGGTGTTTAAGAAACAATGAGATGTAACGTAATTTTAGATGATGTTGGTGGATAGGGAAAATGCCGACACGATCTAGTACACATTAAAGAATACATAGGAATCTAAAAAGAAGACAGTGTCCAGCCGAAATGTGGGGCCTATCTCCTCAGTGCTCCCCACCTCTCTCTCTCTCTCTTTCTCTCTCTCTCTCTGTTGGCACTGATGTAATATCTTTATACAATATATATATATATATATATATATATATATATGTATAAAATTAAATTCTTTGGTGTCATTACCTGAAAAAAATTATAATGACCCCAAAATTTATTTTCTTATTTTTATTTTTATAGAAAAATATTAAGGCTTTGCACGTTGAGTTTTGATGTATTCTTAATCACGAATTAATTATATGTGGATAGCCGATGGCATTGAGCACCCAATTTGGATACTCCTACCCCATGGATTTTTTCTCAGATTATATATATATATTTATATGTATGTATAAATATAAGCAAAATAAAAAAAAAAGAGATTAGATATCACTTTCATTTTCATGTTCCACACGTTTTCATTCCTCTGGCAAGATCTTAGTTTTTGTTTATTTATTCATGTTCTATTATTTTTACTATATGACTCGCTGCAAAAGCGGGAAAAATTTTCTTTTCTTTTTGTTGATTAACACCAGGTCTCGTATTCTAGTTGGAATTTCCTGTTTGGTTTGCTTATTTTACACGTCATTCTAATAAATCCTTCGTCATCAATTCTTTCCTAACCAACAAATAATCAAGACTAATAGTTTAGTTATAATGAACTAGTTAATTCATAATTTCGTTTCAACAAAGCTTTATTACGGTTAAATACAAACATACTAACATAAGTAAAAAGTTGGCGACCAAAGTCGACAGCGACCCAAAGGCTTTCTTTAATTTAGCAACTAAACCAAGATGAGGAGAGGACGCTACTCCTTTCTCTGGATGGCTCCACTTTACCCTTGATCCGTACCTTATAATGTTGAGTGTTAAACAAGGAGGTATCAAGTACCACTTTTTTAGTTATTTCTTATAACTCGACCTGGGATTGAACCCCGGTAACCCTGGTCATTGCCGAACACTCTACACACATTGACCCAGTGGGTAGAGTGTAAGTAATCATTTTTAATAGCTTACACACATGAAGAAGACCTAAAATCCGAAATGCTTAAAGTTGGTAAATATTTCCACGAATAAAATCATCCATTAATCTACTTGTGTTTATTTATCGCTTATGCTTTATTTCCAGTTTTAACACACACACACACACACACACACTCATATATATATATATATATATACTCCCCTACCCCCGTGGGGTTGAGTTCTCTGGCGAAGAAGTAATCGTGTTGCCATTAGCGTCTATTGCAAGCCTCTTCGTTTGAATTGAGGTCTCGGCTACCGTTGAACGGATGCATGTAAACAATAGTAATTGTGATTCATAACCGTTTAAAATTTACTTCGAAGCTAATATCTTCTCGTGGCTGAATGGTTAGAAGCTTTTGTTGACGTTTGAGTTAACCGGGTTTCGATCCCAGCTACGGGAAGATACTGGCTAGCCACACGGATGAGTTCTGATAGAAGGAAACAGATCTGTCTGTGGATGACTATATATATGTATATTTTGGCAGCATTTCTGCGTTAATAAAAATTTCATTAAACATAATAGACATTTTATGTCTACATATTTTCTTCTGGATCCGTTCGAATTCCCGTATTACTTTTATCGTATTCGGGGCGAATTGATTTATATATTGTCCATAGTTGTATGTATCCCTAGTACTTTCTGCCCGACTTTAGGCCATCATCAGGGGAGGATCTATTACAAAAGTAATGTAACTTTTGTTTTAGCATATTATTACTATGTAAGAGCCATTTAAAAGCAAACGCCAAAATCTTCAACGGTAAAGACGCTCTTACATAGTAATAATATGCTAAAACAAAAGTTACATTACTTTTGTAATAGATCCTCTCCTGATGATGGCCCAAAGTCGGACTGAAAGTACTAGGGATACATACAACTATGGACAATACATAAATCAATTCCCCTCGAATACGATAATAGTAATACGGGATTTCGAACGGATCCAGAAGAAAATATGTAGATGTAAAATGTATATTATGTTTAATGAAATTTATATATATATATATATATATATATATATATATATATATATATATTCGCGTTTGTTGCGATAAAATGAATTGCAGAATGAACCTTTATTTATAATTCTTTTATTTAAAATCTAAAAATCTAGTTGAAGATATTTTTACAACTAAGCAAGTTATATAATAAATCTTGTTTAGATAAAATATAGCCGAATGAAAGACAATTTGAAGTCCTCTCATTATTTTTTTAACAAAAGCCCTCCGGCGAAATGCAAGCGTGCAATAATAGCATGCTCAATATTTCCTAAACCTTGCGATTTTTCTGGTTCGCTAAACTGAGTGTTAATCTCAATGGAAGGATCTTAGGACGTTGATGATATTAAAATAAATATTATGGTGAAGCTTCACAACTTATCAGTAGATGTTAAAAAAGTTCGCTGACCAATGAATAACTCACAGGAATATATGTATCTGAGACCAAGGAGTGTACAAGAGTCGGCTGAAAAGTTCATAGCCTGACCAAGATACTCAAATGGCATGTGACCAAATGAGATCTATTTTTCAACAGTCTTCCATGTAGAATACATGCTTCTTCTCTTGCCAAGAAGAAAAGTTTGTTTTCATTTCTCTTTTCGTAGACACATGCTGATTCTTAATGGTTCTTAGATAGATAGATAGATAGATAGATAGATAGATAGGAATAAATTTAAAAAAGTAAATGGATATCAGAGTGAGACAGACGTCAACGAATTTGTAGTTCTTCCGAATTAAATTTTATTGAAGGATAGATAGGCAAAGGGCCAAGCAAATAACTGCTTCGATTATTAGTCTACATTCGAGAAGCGATTTATTTCTACGCAATCAAGATCCGTTTGACATTGAACGAGAATCTTCATAGCGTTTAGTAAGAGACTGGAAAGGCATGATCAATAACTGTCAGTTCCGAAGTAATTGAGGAATTTGGGTATTAAAAGAGAAAACAGAACAAACTATTTGAATATAATGTTCCTCCTTCGCGATCCTCTTCACTTTAACCAATCAACCGGTTCCTTTTTGCTACCAAGATTATTTCGGGATTAAACATTCACCGAGTTTTCTCAAAATACTGAGGACTTTGAATTTAATTCTTCAAATTATACCTGTTTCTTACCAAAGAAAAGCAATATACTTTGGCCTTGAACCACAATTTTCTTTCACCTGATCAAATAATTTATAAAAGGTATTTTTGATACATAAAAAGATATCACTTAGTGTTTGTCTTCCTGCACCTGTCTCTCTTTCTCGTCCTCAATGGAGACAATACTTTGGCATAGTTTGCTTGGGTGTACGATGGGTATCGCGATGTAAATTATTCAAACTGGTCAAATACAGTTTGGGATGATTATCAAATGGATCTCGATATGTCTGAGAATGTGTCTTTTTTTTCCTTTGTGAAACATTGGATTTCTTTTTGGAAATTTTACCTATTATTCAACAGAGAAAAAGAAAGAATCCTGACTTCAAATATAATGAAAAACTTACTGGCCTACATTCATTTTAGATCATATCCATAATGTCTTTTTCCAGGAAATCTCTATATTTATCCGTGTCACGTTCAAAATCGCTTTACCTTCATTAAAAACGTGAGTGTATATGTTTTAATCCTTCCTTCTTTCATCTCTATCGATCTTTGGGATAATGGTTAGAGTAATCGCCAATGGCCCGGGAGACCTATGTTCAATCCCAGGTCGAGTCATACAAAAACCTTAAAAAATTGTACTTGATGCCTCCTTACTTAACAGTCAGCATTATAAGGTACGGATCAAGGGTAAAGTGGAGAAATCCCGGGAAAGGAGTAGCGCCCTCCCCTACACCTTGGTGTAGTACCTATCGAAAAGGGAGCTTTCGGGTCACTCTCGACTATGGTCGCTATCTTGACTGTTTATCTATCTATCTAGATAGATAGATGTCATTTTCTGTAATATTTATTAAAAAATTCATGGATCTACTTGGTGATAAAAACGCATATGAACAGATATACCTGCATACTGTTTCAAATAATATTAATGACTTAAATAAATTTTACTGAAAATTAATCTCAAATGAGGATAAATCTTGGTCTTTATTAATCATTTATCACCCCATAATCCAAAAAATTATGGTCTTCCTAAAACCCATCAACCTGACATTCCGCTAAGACCTTTTATTTCTGGTATAGGATCTGCCTTGCCCCATGATATCGTTAAACCTCTAGCCATATTATTATCCCCACTATTAAGTACCATCAGTGACACACATAAAAAATTCGGGATCACACTCATTAACAAATAAACTGACATTGATATAAACAACAAGTATTTAGCTAGTTTAGACATCAAATCCCTATATACCAACATACCTGTTGACAAATGCATTCAACGTTTACATAATCACCTTCGAGAATCTAATTCAACATTACCTCTACCAATCTCTAAACTGATTAAAATTTGTACCTTATGCACTTTACAATGTTTCTTCCAATACAACAACATATTTTATAGAAAAAGATGTTGTTTACTAATGGGATCTCCACTTAGCGGAGTTCTTGCATGCATTTATCTTGAATTCTTAGAATCTGGTCCCTTTAGATATATTATCCCAAATATTGCACGTTTCTTCAGATACATAGATGACAACCGACTTATCTATCCACAAGATCTTGAGTTACATAGCATCACTGACAGACTGAACAATGTCGAACCTTCTATAAAATTCTCATATGAATTTGAATCCAACAACACCTTACCTTTTCTGTACATCTTACTTATTAAGAATATTAGCTCACTAGAATTCAAGGTTTACCGTAAACCCACCTGTAAAAACGACCACATGCATCTTTATTCACACCAAAAAACAACACGAAAAGAGGTATCATAAGTTTTTATGTCAGAGCTCTACGCATTTGTTCCACGACGTATGTAAATGATAAATTCATCCACATAGAAACCCCCTACCTTAATCTTCAATACTCCAAATCTTTTATACACTTTGCTAAAACTGAAGTCCTCAAAATCAACAATAAGAATCAACCTCGTACTAATGCCAACTTACAATCTTATAAAACTATTTCCCTCCATAGATTCATAACTCAGCCCAACAATTCTTCTTCCAACAGCATAATAAACAACTTAAATAAACTTGATATTAAAACTACCTCTTTACAGTGTAAAACGATCTGCAATCTAGTACACTCTAACCCTCAATGCAATATATTTTCAGACCCCGGTGTTTATTGTATCCTTTGTAAGAATTGTAAATTAAAGTATATTGGTGAAACATCTCGGAACCTTAACGATTGCTTGAAAAAACCAAAAAGAGACATTACAATTGATAACTTAATGCACTATTTCAACACGTTTCTCAATCTAATCACAACTTTGATTTCAATTCTGCAAAGATGTTCATTTACATTCACAATAAAAGACCAAGACGAATTTATGAGGCCAGTACTATTTCACTCTGTAAATCCCTAAATACTCGTCCTGGCTTTTATAATATTCCTCCTTACTTGAGTAAATCCATTTTAAATGGCTACAATATATCCCATCTTTAGTTAATATATTCCACATATATTATAATTTTATATATTTTCTTTTTCTTTTTATCTTTCTTTTTCTTTTTCTTCCTCCTTTGGATTCGAAATCTTTCTCGATGAACAAACGGAACATAAATTCTATACAATATTTATAATTAATCAAATGACGTAATTTAAAAAACAAACGAACAAACGCTGATTCACTAATTAAACGGCCTTTATTTCTGAAAATTTACATATAAATATGTTCTTTCCAGTGAGCACAGGGCCGAAAAAATTGAAAGGAAGGGAAGGGGGCGAAAGACATAGTTTTCTATGGAGCCCTAGCTAGTCACACTGGTCGTCGAAATTTATCGTTCAGTCATTCCCTATTCGTTCTATAAAATACTTCATTCACCCACCAACCACGCAATAATCACCAAAAGCCTCATTTGCTTTATAAAAATCCTATTTAAAACTTGATGAAATGAAATGGTATATTATACAACGAGTGAAAAATGACGAGGGATTGGAGAAAAAAGTTCAGGTAAACAAAACATAAACCCGATTGACTGTTTTCTAGTGCTTAGATAAGACCAAAAACAAGCCGAAGCTATCCCTATAAAGGAAGAGCCCAAGACTAATCGGGATAAAAGAACAAGCGAGAAAGGGGGCGGACAGGAATGGGGAACATGAAATACAGAAATATGGAACCAAGATCCCCAAGAAAGGTCAGGGACTCACAAGTGGTAAAAGGGTAAGAAAAAAGAAACAGGGAGTGGGGAGGATCTTGGAAGGAACTAACCTCTGAACTGTAGGGACAATGCCACACTTCACACCACTAACTAGGGGGTCGAAATTTCTAAGAAGTACAGAAAGTACAGAAAGTTTTCCTTGTTGTACAAATTTTCCCAAGGTTTCTGTATTTTGTACTTTTAAACATCAATCGTTGATTTAACATCGCTAATATTATTCCTCACAGTCCTGATGATGGTTCATTAGAACCGAAACGTTATAGTGTCGACTTTGCTTCTCAGTAAATCTCTCCTTCGATTTCGATTACTTTGATATCAATTTTTCTCTCTTGATGTATATATGTTAATATGTTCATCCACATACAGACTGTTTTGTTGTATCACCACACTCCAGTATGGCTTAACGGGCAAGATGCGTCAAGCTGGGATCGAAACCCAGCTGTCAAATATCCTACTGGAGAACCATCTTCATTCTGAGCGTGAATTAAGGAATTTTTAGCGTATATCTTTTTACATATACGCTATCAGCTACCACGAGCGCTCAATTCTTGAGAAGAGCCATTGCATTTCAGCGCATGTGGCACCCAGCAATATATATATATATATATATATATATATATATATATATATATATATATATATATATATATATATACACAACCACATGATTAGGATACGGCAGAAAGTCATATTTCAAAGGAGTTTAAAGAGGTTTGAAGTCAGTTTTTCTTCTTTTAGACTGGTTGACTTACCAAGGTTAAAGAGGCCAGTTTTCCGAAATGTTTATCGATAGGTAAAGGGAGAATAATCGGTTTCATACGATTCCAAAAGCTATTAACGCTATGTCAATTGTAACATGCCTCGACTAGGATTTGAACTTTTATCACCATTTTCATTTTCTACAACGGTAAACAATACCCCACAATCGCCTCCAAATACACATACACACACACATATATATATATATATATATATATATATATATATATATATATATATATATATATATATATATATATATATATATATATATATATATATATATATATATATATATATATATATATATATATATATATATATATATATATATATATATATATATATATATATATATATATATATATATATATATATATATATATATATATATATATATATATATATATATATATATATATATATATATATATATATATATATATATATATATATATATATATATATATATATATATAGTGAGAGAGAGATATAGATTCACGAGAAATTCAATAAATAGTGCATGATTGAATAAAACATTTTTCATGAATACAAATATATAAAAACACGCTTGAACACATGCACACACACACACACACACACACACATATACGTTGAGTAATGATCGCTGTCGTAGGAAATGGATAGAGTGAGGAAAATTCAGATCCATGAGGAGAATTTTTGCATTTCACATAACGTTCATACGTGGTAGATTCAATAAGTTTCCAGAATTTTTGAACAGGCAATTAAAATTGCCGTAGACTCTGGAAAATTCAGTATGTTATTGCTATACATCTTATGAGAAGACTGACCAATTTTAGGATTTCAGATTCAAATGAACAGCTAAAGCAGGAATTGGAATACACCCTACTAAAGCCCGGTTGTAACAGCTGGTGACAACACTTTAGAAGAATGTATGGAATGCTTCAGAAAGCTTTTGGAGCATCTTGCATGAGTCGAGCATCAGTTTTTGAGTAGCATAAGAGATTCAAGGAAGGCAGGGAGTCTGTGAGGGATGATGAGAGGTGTAGGAGGAGTAAGGAAATCAATAGACTATAGTTGATTGGCCAAAAGGTTAGGGTTAGGGTTAATATGTGGGGGTTTTAAGGGAGTTCAACGAGAGATTCCGTCGGAATCTTCAAATCGGGTCAGTGGCATTTCCAGTAGGACAATACGCCAGTCCACAACTCCATCCTTGTCACAGACTATTTGACCAAGATGGGCATCAACACAGTTCCTCAGCCTCCCTATAGTCCAGACTTTGCTCCCTGTGACTTTTGGTTATTCCTTAAGCTCAGAGGCTGTCGTTATGAGATAATTGATGAGATGAAAGAGGCTGTGACGAAGGTCACTGTGACGCTCACACAAGAGGACTTCCATAGGGCCTTCCAGAAGTTGTTGAAACAACAAGTGCATTGCATCCGGAGGAAATTACTTCGAAGGGGACTAGAGTTTCATGTGTGTACTATCAATAAAAGTGCTCATACGAAAAAAGTCTGGAAACGTATTTAATGATCCTTGTATCTTTCAGAAAGGCGCGAATCCAATTCTTCTTCTTCCAGCTATGGGTCAATTGGAGAGCAGACTGGGCTCTCTAACCTTCGTGTGTCAACTGTCTAAACTTAATACGTCGTATCTAAATTGTATTGCAAGATTAATAAATATGTAAATATATTAATATATAAGTTTGTGTGTGTGTGTGTGTGTATATGTCTGTCTGTCTGTGTGTCTGTGTGTGTGTGTGAAGGAAATTCCTAAATAAAGTTTTCTTTTGACTCATCCTAAAAATATGATATATGCTGGGAGCCGAAGAATTTTAAAAAGAGATAAAGACTCTAAGTAAAAGATATGTCGATGAGTTAGTTTTAAATAGGCTTTCATGACACTTAATAATTTTTTGCTCTTTTTTCAGATAGAGTCAAACCAAAGTTGTGAATCTTGTTGGTGTTATGCTAGAGTCTGGAATAGAAACATCAATAACTGTCATTTCAGAACATTGGTGGCGTTTAATACTTGCTTCAGAAATAGTTTTATTATTTGATTATCACATAAACATGACAAACTCGCTCAATTCCTACGAAATTGAAATGACAGTTATTGATTACTCTCCATCAACGACAGCTCGTCTCACCAATATGTAGAGAAGGGCACAACCCCTTTCCCAGGATTACTCCACTTTACTCTTGATCCGTACCTTATAATGTTGAGTGTTAAGAAAGTAGACATCAAGTACTTCTTTTTTTGAATCTGTGGTATGACTAGACCGGGGATTGAACCCTGGTCTCCCTAGCCAGTGGCTAATACTCTACCACTGAAATGACGGTACTTGATATATATATATATATATATATATATATATATATATATATGAATATACATATATGTATATGTATATGTATATACACATGTATATATGAATAGGTATATATATATAGATATACTTGATATATATATATATTTATATATATATATACATGCATGCATACGTATAAACATATACACATGTATACATATATATATATATATATACATATATATGTTTATATACATGAATATACATATACATATATATATATATATATGTCTATGTATATACACATGTATATATAAATCGGTATATATATATATATATATATATATATGTATTTATATATATATATAGTGTGTATGTGTGACTTTCTCTCTCTCTCTCTCTCTCTCTGCCTCTCTTTCTTGCTCTGTGTAAATATGAAAAAAGAGAATCACAAAGGATTCATTAAAGTGTATGCCATTTTTTAAAACCATCGGAAAATAATCTTAAAATGAAAAAGCCAAAAGTAAAGAAGGATGAGTTTTTTTTTTCGTTGTGTAATAGTTGAATTCAGTTTCAAAATTTACATAACATAATTAGTGTTTAACATTTTTTTTACAAATCTCAAAAAGCAACGTCTAAGGGTGTAGTTTTGAAAATTCCTTTAGGAGTTTTTTTTCATAGTTTTTTTTTCTTATTTTGATTTATTACAAAACAAATTTTCATCATACAACGTGTGAAAGCGCGTGCGATACCCTGCCCTCATCTGTCGCCAACCAGGCTGATAACACAGTTTTGGTAGCTCTAGGCGGTACTGCCACTCCAGGCGCTACCAAGCTGCTTTTGCCTCCGGACAGGGTATTTAAAAGAATTATATATATATATATATATATATATATATATATATATATATATATATATACGCCAGATCAATTAAAAGGAGAGATTACAATGAACGTTCATCTTAATTTTTAGTGTGCAGTTTGTGATTTTAAAAGAAATGTATTTACTTTCGGCTGTTGATACTATTTACCAACCCCTCCTCTCGGGCAGGATATGACACAAGGTCAATTTTTAAGCGGAGTTGAACAGGTTTGAATTCAGAGTTTTCCTTCTCCTAGACTAGTTGCCTCACCAAGGCTGAAGAACCTAGTCTGTCCTACTATTTACCCATAGCTGGAGGGAGAATAATTGGATTCATACCTTTCCCAAGGGTATTAGTGCTATGTGAAATGCAATCAGTATCGTCCAGGATTTGAACTCGTATCGCTGTGTTCATTTCCTACGGCGATAACGACTACACCACGGCTGTTGATGTCATTACGAGTTTACAGTAACCGTTTCCTGATGTTACGCAATCGTACGGGAATACCATATTTATTGTTTGTAATCAAGATCTACTTTAGAAAATATTTTGATTATTACTAATTTTAAGTAAAATAAGGAAATATGTCGAAAAGAAAGCCGGGGCTTATGTTTGATCGTGGTTTGTTTAGAAATAATGCTATGTTCAACTATCTTTTTGTTGTTTATCATGTGTATTACGAAATATTTTAGAAGTTTTAAAATTAAAGCAATGATTAGTTTCTTAATTGTGTTTCAATAATGTGATTCTGTCATTACAAATTCTGAGATATCTGTTCAAAAATATTTTTTAGACTTATCTTGTAATCTCACTAATATAGTTTCTATCACACCCCTTACACGGAATGAAATATACAATTAGTTACATTGCCCAGTCGGCTGGGACTGTAGAATACACCGACTTTACCCCTGCAGTGGGGTAAGACCCCACCAATGAGTGTCCTGGATATGAGACTAAACAATCTGATAGTGACGTTCCAGTGATGCAGGGGCTTCGGGGAGTGCGGAGCAACCCTTCATGTCCACACTGGCCTGGCGTAGTAGCACCCGATAGGGCCCAATCTATAGGTTAAATAGAACTAAAAGCATACCTATACTAAACTGAGACCGTACTTACATTTAAACTGCATGCTCATGCTAAACTGAATTATTTGAAATATTGACATTGAAACTGTATTTACACTAAACTGAATTTTGACATTTAACTGCGTAAACAAAATCTGTACTTATTCTAAACTGAATTAGCTGAATTAGAGCCACTTGACTAAATTAAATAGTTTGAAATAGAAATGTTTTTCACAATTAAACGGTACTTACATTTAAACTCTGTACTTATCCTAAACTGAATTGTTTGAAATAGAACTGTTTTCATAGAAATGGGTTTGGAGCTAAATAACCTACAGAGGTTGATATGCCATAAAACACAACCAATCAATTAGTTACTGTTGAGTTAAATTTAGCGTACAGAAGGGCCGCGTGTCCGTTTGTATTTGCTAATGCCCTTTTGGAAATGTATTCATTAAACTATTTTCTTCTTCGTAACTATGGATAAGTATTATGGTAGACTGATATAAGGGGAAGTAAACTTTCGTCGTATTCTTCTCATTGGGGGAAAAATTAGGAAGCTTATTTGTCTTCTACGATACAACAATCATTGGTATTAATCCTTTTTATTTCATCCTGTTTCGGAAGTATCTTTAATCATCTGGCTTTGGAAGAATCTTTAATCATCTTTCTTTGGAAGTATCTTTAATCATCTGGCTTTGGAAGTATCTATATCATCTTGCTTTGGAAGTATCTATTAGTATCTTGCTTTGGAAGTATCTTTAATCATCTTACTTTGGAAGTATCTTTAATCATCTTGGTTTGGAAGTATCTTTAATCAACTTGTTTTGGAAGTATCTTTAATCATCTTGCTTTGGAAGTATCTATTTCCATCTTCCTTTGGAAGTATCTATTATCTTCTTGTATTTGAAGTATCTTTATCATCTTGCTTTGGAAGTATCTTTAATCATCTTGTTTTGGAAGTATCAATTATCATCTTGTTTTGGAAGTATCTATTTCCATCTTCCTTTGGAAGTATCTATTATCTTCTTGTATTGGAAGTATCTTTTATCATCTTGCTTTGGAAGTATGTAAAGATAGCGTACAGAAGTGTCCGAAGTATCTATTACCATCTTATTTTGGAAGTATATCTAATCATCTTTCTTTGGAAGTATATTTAATCATCTTTCATTTTTTTATGTGCTCATGATGATTTGATCATCTATTTTTGGTTTATCTATTTAGTTGTATATTGTTTAATGTTAATTTGTGATGAAAATGATGTATTTCCGGAATTCAATTTTAAATAGTATTAAATCTTTTAGTGTTTCTTTTTGAGTCCTTCTTAAACAATCATTTCCGTCTTTTTTCTAGTATTGTGTTTAAAAGAAATAGACATATTTAAAAGTATTTTCAATGCCCTGAAATTCCCCCCTTAAACAATAGAGACCACATATTCTAAAAATCTCTGAGAATTAAATCTATTATTATACCGGAGGTATGATGGAGGTAGAGATTTGTGTGATCACTTGTGCTGTTTGATATTCGGTTAAAATTCGATGCTTATATATCATTAGTTCTAATTGATGAAATATAGGTTGGTTGGTTGGTTGGTTTGTTGGTTCTATAGCATATCAACACTTGTAAGTTATTTACTGCCAAATCCTGTTTATACATATACAGGGTGGAACGAAAAATTGTCGCCCTAGAAAAGACGACATGATTCCATTTCCGTCTAATGAAAACTGGTTTTCTTTTTTTGCTTTAGACCATCTACTAGTTGGCAGGTTGTGTATAAATCCCAAGAGCGATAAGAGCCTTGTATCATATCTAAAAGTGACACAATGTTCAATGAGCGAGATTGGAGATGTACCGCTGTACAACTCATGCTCTCAACAGATCCATATTATGAGAACAGGAGCATTGCCAGAACCCTCAAATTGCAAATCCGGACGGTTCAACGTGCCCAGGGTGATGAAAAGAATGTTTCCGGCTACGGTTATGGTCTTTGGTATGGTTTCAAGTGAAGGCCACATCATGACACCTCGCATCTTCGAAGTTGGCTTGAAAGTCAACACCAAAGTGTACCTGGATGTGCTGAAAAACGTGGTGTTCCCCTGGTGCAATCAGGTGGACGGTAGCTGACCCTGGGTATGGCAGCAGGACCCGGCGCCGGCCCACAAGTCCAAAGAGACCCAAGCTTGGCTTCAGTAGGAGTGCTACGACTTTGTACCCTTCTCTCACTGCCCCCCTCCTCCCCCGGCTTGAACCCGCTGGACTACTTCGTTTGGTCATACGTTGAGAACAACACCAACATGACCTTCCACAACACCAAAGCCAGCCTGATCGGCGCCATCCGCTGAGTGTTCGCCGAGCTTCCGCCGTCGCTTTTGGGAAAGGCATGCTCCCAGTTCCGGATCCTTATCGAGGCGGTGATTGAGGCTGAAGACGGTTACATTGA
The DNA here is from genome assembly GCA_963585895.1 of Sepioteuthis lessoniana. Classification (NCBI taxonomy): domain Eukaryota; kingdom Metazoa; phylum Mollusca; class Cephalopoda; order Myopsida; family Loliginidae; genus Sepioteuthis; species Sepioteuthis lessoniana. The sequence continues at coordinate 56,649 of CAUZXS010000023.1, read as the reverse complement.
ATAGATGTCAGCTCTACTACATAATCAAGTTACCTGAATTGATTTTTTCAATAAAAGTCTTAAAATAAAGCTGTAGTGTTGTTTTCTTTAGGACGACAATTTTATCGTTCCAACCTGTATATTATTAGGTATATTTAATTCATAAAAAATAGTGTGGATTCAAGTTCATGTGTAAAATTCATGTGATGTTCTATAATGTTTTCTCTGTCAGTGATCCATCTTAAATTAAGTTCTTGCAGTTAAATAAGTTAAATTTCACCTATATATCGGAAGTAATTAGAATTACTCGGGATTATTCCGGCTCATTTGGCCTAGTTGTTAGAGTGTTCACTAATGGCCCAGTAGACCAGGATTCAATCCCTGGTTGCGTCATACCAAAGGCTCAAAAAATGGTACTTGACACCGCCTTGTTTAACACTCAGTATTATAAGGTACGTATCAAGAGTAAAGTGAAGTAATCAAGGGAAAGTTGTAGCACCCTCCCCGACACTTCGGTGTAGTAGCTATAGAAAAAGGAAACGTTGAGTCGTACTCGACTATGGTTGTCTACTTTACTTAGTTGTATATGTAAAAGGACCAGAGTCAAGGAATTCAAGATAAATACATGCAAGAAAATAAGGAAGAAGAGAACCCAAGGGCAAACTGATTTTCCGTTTATAAAATGAGTTGTTGTGTTGGAAAGAGATTTTTAAAAAAGTATATATATATATATATATATATATATATATATATATATATATATAAGTGTGTGTGTCCTTATATTATCCAACGCCAAATCAGCTGAGGGTTGGAACAATTCTGATTTAGGATTTTCTTTCTTCATTTCTTTCTGTCAATTTAATTCAATATTCAATTGCTCAATCTGAAATGATAATAAATTAAAATACAAAGCAAATAATTCCATATAAAAGAAAAATCTTTCAAAATCGCCCTTTTTTTTTGTAATGATATTTATTTCAGCAGCCACTTTATTTTAAAAAATATTAGATTTGAACCTGCAGACAAAGAAGACTAATGTTTTTTTGGTTTTTTTTTTGTCTGAGCATTCAGATCAAACATTTTAAAACATGTCGGGTCTTTAGAATTTTAAAACGTTTTTCTTTTATATATATATAAGTAAAGTTGGCGACCATAGTCGAGGGTAACCCGAAGGATCCCTTTTCGATAGCTACTACACCAAGGTGAAGGAGAGGGCGCTACTCCTTCCATGGATTGCTCTACTTTACCCTTGATCCGTACCTTATAATGTTGAGTATTAAGCAAGGAGGCATCAAGTACCATTTTTTGAGTCTTTGGTATGACTCGACCTGGGATTGAACCCAGGTCTCCCGGGCGATTGGCGAACACTCTAACCCCTAGGCCAACGTAGTGCATTCAATAATCTTTCCAGACTTTTTTTACAGGCATTTAAGATTATCATAGACTCACTCTTTAACATTCAGTACGTTATTGGTATACATCTTATGATATGACTGACCAATTTTTAGGATTTCAAGTTCAAATAAACAGCTACAGCAGCAAATGGAATGAACCCTAATAAAGTCTAATTGTTACAGCTGGTGAATTTCAAAAATGCAATCTGGACGTGAGGACACATTACAAGAACGATATGCAATAAAATTCTGTTTTAAACTTGGAAAAAATACCACAAAAACGTATGGAATGCTTCAGACTGCTTTTCGACCATCTTGCATGAGTCGAGCATCAGTTTTTGAGTGGCATAAGAGATTCAAGGAAGGCAGGAAGTCTGTGAGGGTTGATGAGAGGTGTGGGAGGAGTAAGGAAGTCAATAGACCGGAGTTAATTGGCCAAAGGGTTAGGGTTTGGGTTACTATGTTGAGGTTTTAAGGGAGTTCAGGGAGAGATTCCATCGGATGAGGCCAGCACTCTTGAAATGGGGTCAGTGGCATTTCCACCAGGACAATGCACCAGTCCACAACTCCATCCTTATCATAGACTATTTGACCAAAACAACAATCATCAGGCAGTTAACAAAATGAAATGAATTTCATTTTGTTAACTGCCTGATGATTGTTTTGTAAAAATTTCATAAAACCCAGGTATCGCAAACTAAATTCCCTGGCATTAAATATATAATTCTATGATATATTTTATTATTATTATTATTATTATTATTATTATTATTCACTCATTAGAGCTTTTCACATCAGCGTTAGCCGATGGTTTTTCACTGAAGTCTGAGTGACAGCAAGTCTCCTCAAGTCTCCAGGACTCTTCTTCTTCTTCTTCTTTTTCTTCTTCTTCTTCTTCTTCTTCTTATTATTATTATTATTATTATAGCTCTCTCTTAGATATTGAGAACATTCGATATTATATTGTGCTTGGTTCGCCACAAACCCACAAAGTGATTTAGTGATAAACAACAATGGTATAATAATAATAATAATAATAATAATAATAATAATAATAATAATAATAATAATAATTAGCGCAGAAGAAATACAAGACTAGACACGACTGGGTCGGCAAGGTGATCCCCAGGGAGATGTGCAAGAAACTGAAATTTGACCATACAACCCAGCACCTGTCCTAGAAAATGCCACATATAAACTCCTATGGGACTTTAACATGCACACAGATCACCTTATTTCGGCCAGAATACCAGACCTAATAATAATAAAAAAAAAAGAGAACTTTCAAAATTGTTGACTTTGCTATCCCGGCTGACCACAGAATAAAACTGAGAGAATGTGAAAAGAAGGATAAGTACCTTGACCTTGTTAGGTAATTGAAAAAACTATGGAACATGAAGATGAAATTATACCAATTGTAATTGGTGCATTTGGAACAGTAACTAAAGGATTAATAAAGGGACTGGAGGACTTGGAAGTTGGGGAATGTGTGGAGACCATCCAAACTACTACATTATTGAGAACGGCCAGAATACCGAGAAGAGTCCAGAAGACTTGAGGAGACTTGGTGTCACTCTAATTTCAGTGAAAGACCATCAGTTAACGCTGATGTGAAAAACTGAGTAAAAAATAAATAGATAATATATATATATATATATATATATATATATATATATATATATATATAATTTGTAAACAAATAGTTTCTACGCAATATTTTTAAACGAGCCAAAATCCATTTGGGTGCAGATATTCAAATGGTTTCAAGTATTGCTATTCACAGTTGGCACATAAATAAACCGCTTCAAGTATTGTTAAAACAGTTCGATGTAAACAAAATTATATAGTTTCAAGTATGGTTATCTAGAACCGGCTCATTGGTCTAGAGAGTAAAGTGTTCGGCAATGGCCTGGGAGACCTGGGATTCAATCTCAAGTCACGTCATACCAAAGACTTTAAAAATAGTACTTGATACCTTCTTGCTTAACACTCAGCAATATAAGGTAGGTATGTTGTATTTTGACCTTTGGCCCGAGCAAACATGCCATTACAAAGTGATGCACCGGAAGAAAGTGACACATTCCAATGGCCAGTAATCGAAAGCGATCGCGTGGGTGGATTTGGCTGATGAAATGGGACAAGGTAAAGCCCATGATACACTCATAGATTGATGCACCGGAAGAGAGTGACATGTGAACTGCATAACAATTATTTCCGCTGGATGACGATCAATCATGCCATTCCAAAGATCGAGTGGGCGATCGAGTGGGTGTTGAACTATTATATAACTCACTCAAGACAGTTTTCAAGTTCGAGTTGCAGTTACAGTTGGTGTCGGAGTTATAGACCAGATGTGGTAGGGAAAGCCACAGCCGGCCGAGGGGGCCCTCGGGATCACCGATGGAGTTTGGGGACCAGAGAAGTTGCTGATAAGATGCAGTAAAGAAAGCCAGCACCCAGCAGAGTGAACCCCAGGGCCTCCGGTTGAGCATCTAGAGAATGAGAAAGACACAATGTTGGCGGCCTTAAGAGTGGAGGTCAAAATATTGAAGTTTCTGTTCGGTCTCCAACACCCTCTCACACGCAAACCCTAAATAACCTTTTCGAACCTTACAAATAAAGTGAGAGGTAAATATTTGGTTTAAAGAAGTCTTCCTGCGTTTGTCTTTATTATTGTGTCGTTAATAATTTGAAGATGACAATATAACAGGTATCAAGAGTAAAATGTAGCAATCTAAGGAAAGGAGTAAGCACCCTTCCCTACACCACGGTGTAGTAGCTATTGAAAAGGGAGCCACCAGGTCGCTCTTGATTAGGGTCTCCAACTTTACTTTACTATGGTCATCGAACTCAGTGATTTTAATTATTTTTATCTAGTACTGAAATTCACTTAAATATTAATCATTTTGTTGCCCGTGGTTTGATGATTTCAAACATAATAAATAAACAATTTTATTTGACCCATAGATAGGATCCTAATAGACTCTACCACTCGTTGTGATGTAGAATATCCCTCTACAGAGGTGTAATAGGCGTATTCTACATTCTCAGCCCACAGAGCAAAGTTCTATTTGACCCATAGACGGGACCCTAACTTGTTTGGTTTTGTTTGAATTCTTTGTTTAATGGCATATCAACCTTTGTAGGTTATTTAATGCCAAAGCCATCCTTATAGAAGAATAGCAGTGGTACTATTTAACCCATAGCTGGGAGGATAAGGGGGTTCATACCTTTCTCCGAGGGTATTTGTCCGAAAGTGAACGTAATAGTGCGACTGGAATTCGAACTCGCTAACTACGATTCCGTTGTCCATCGCTTTAACCATTACACCACGAAGACACCCCCTAACATGTACTACAACTCCAACTAAGAGTGGGCCTGAAAGTAATTTCAGTGTAGGTATACTCCATATTTACAAAGCTCGAAGACTGGAGCCTCTCTATCATATATTTTACTAACATATCTTGGATACCCATTGGGAGGGCATTTTTACTCCTCTGCAGGTTTATTCTGAAGCCCTGCTGACTGGGCTCAAAATTTAGTGAATTTTATTGAGATTTTAATGCATTACTTTATCATTTAGTATATATATATATATATATATATATCTGAGGTTATTGTTCAGTAATAGTTCAGAAAGTTTCCAGATTTTAAAGAATTAATGTATTTATTAAGAAATTTGATATTTTAGCTATGGTTCCTGCTATTTGAGGACCTAATCTATAAACCAGTTTGAGTTGTCTCCTATTTCAAGATATTTTGTATTTCAGCGTTTGTTCACAAGGCTGGGTTTATGGAGGTGACGACTGATGGTACTTTGAAAAGAACAAAGTTCTACCGACAAGAGAAGATAGACTGTGCTCGACTGTTATTCAGCCAATTTTAACAACGAATCGTCTTCCACCACAGAGACTTTCCTTGCCCTTGTCTTATCTTCGAGGATAGTGTCACCTTTCTTGAAATGTCTGAATCAGATTTTTGTCACATATTCGTTGACAGTTCATGAGTCTTCTAAGTCATTCCTTTCTTTTGGCGTTGCCCTCGCAACGTTGTTTTTTTTTTCCAGAAGTAGCGTAAAATAGTTGTTATTCCAATCTTTTTTCACAACTCATTATCAAATCTGTAAAATAGAAAGTAAATATTTAATGTTTGTATGTTATATTTGGATATAGTGAATAAACAATTTAGTATCGATTGAGGAATAAGTCGCAGGAAATTGATAATATACTATGGAGATAAATTTTATAGTTCACATTGGAATATCAGGTTAAAGTCAGTTACTTAAATTAATGGCGCTATCAGATCTCTTGGTTTATATAAGGATATATTTATCTTTATAGAAGTCCATCAGTGCTACTATTCAACCCGTTGCTGCTGGGGATAAGGACGTTTATACCCTTCCTAAGGTCACAGATCGAAAGAGACCACAGAAGTTTGAGCGGAGTTCGAACGCGCTTTCTGCGATGTTTCAGTTTGGTACGTTATCCATTACACTACGGAAATTCCCACTGAGATTTTAGTTGACCCAATATTTTTTTATATACTTGGGTAGCATGTGAGGACCATGTTTTGGTTTCATTTTTTTTATTAATTTGTTTGTTTGTTTGGGTTTTATGGCATATCAACCTTAGGAGGTTATATAATGCAAATTCTTTTTTATACAGAAAAACTATTCTATTTCAATCAACTCAGTTTAGCATAAGTACACAGTTTAATTGTCAACAACATTTTTATTTCAAGCTATTCAGTTTTGTCAAACTATTCTATTTCAAACAATTCAGTTTAGTATAACTACGTGGTTTACATCTCAAAACAGTTATATTTCAAACAATTCAGTTTAACGTAAATACACAGTTTATATGTCAAAACAGTCCTATTTCAAGCAATTCAGTTTAATGTAAATACACAGTTTAGGTCTATTTAACCCATAGTCAGGACCCTATCAGGTGCTACCACTTCAGGCCAGAGTGGACCTGGGAGCGAGGGCAATGAAGGGGTACTCTGCATTCCCCAAATCTCCAGTTTTACTGGAAACACACGGATTGTTTAGTGTCATATCCATGACACTCATTGTTGGGGTCTTACCCCTCTGAAAGGGTGCATTCAGTGTATTCTACAGCCCTAGCTGAGTGGGTAAAAATTAATTTTTATATACTTATTCGGTCCTTTCTGTTTCGTGGTTTATAACGTGTTCATTTAATTTTTCGTGAGTATTTTAGAAAAATTCACATATAAAAAAGGCGTAATAAATATAAGTAGTTATGTCTAGAAAGATATTTAGAAAATATATTTGAATAATTCGATACAAACATATGGATATATAAAATAAACCAATCACATTATTAGATTTTAGCATAAAAATATTCGAAAAATGTATTTATATTGACAAGAAAATTGGAAAAACTTTCTCACTTTTTAACCAAATTCTCCAAACGCTATCAATTTTGATACAGGTTTTTTTATGAAGTAGTTTTGTCTGGTGTACAGTTAAATAATAGAAGATATTTCTTTCAGAATTTTTTAATCTTTTTTTTTTTTTTGTCTTGCATCAAAGATTCCCAGGGTTTTGTATTCTGACCTTACATAACAGTATTTTAGAAGATGAATGTACTTCTTAAAAAATGAAATGCCACAATTGTATCAACCACAATGCAGTCCCCGTTTTTTTTTTTTCTTTTATCAAACATTCTTTTGCCCGTCGGCTTCATAGTTAAAATTAGGGAACTAAGTTCAAACACTTGGTAATAACGAGGCACACACACACATACACACACACACACATACACACACACACACAGAGACATATATATATATATATATATATATATATATATATATATATATATGCACATGTCTTACATTAAGTCGGGGAATTTTTTTTTAAATCGGAAAAAATAATTTCAGAATATTTTTTTTCCATAAGGTACATATCAAGGGTAAACTGTGCATTTTTTGAAATTGGTTAATAGAAAAATTATTTTAATCTCACTAAAATATTTGCTTTAAGGCTATTCTGAATAGAGGCAGATCAAAGAGATTTCTCTAGATTTAAACAGAGGTCTTTCATCAAATATTTGGTGGCTTTGAAGTGCAAACCATGTGAAATTTACTGAAGAATGCGGAATCTGAATGGAAAAGCATGTTTTAATAAAAAAAAAATCAACAAATGGCCAAGATATCAGTTTGCCACAACGAAGCTGAGTAAAAAAAATATTACAAGGCGAGGCAACACACTGAATCTCCGGAAACTAAAACATTACGGGCGCAGCGTTCTGTAAAAAAAGACAATGTTAACTGATATTCGGAAAAAAGAAATGGTGCTTCAATGAAAACTGTTTCTAAAGGCAAAATCTTAAATAAAATCCACCTGCTTTTTTGAATGACCCTCGTATATGTATATATATATATATATATAACAGAAAAGGAGTATGAAAAACAGATTTTTATTATTGCCTTAGAGGAGTAGTATGAAATGAGGGATGGGTAGTGTGTTAGCCAATGGCCTTGGATACAAGTGTATAATCCCAGGTCGTGTCATACCAAAGACTCAAAAGATAGTACTTGATACCTCCTTGTTTAACAATCAGAATTATAAGGTACGTATCAAGGGTAAAGTGCGGGAATTCAAGGAAAGGAATAGGGTCCTCCCCTACAACTCGGTGTAGTAGCTACTGAAAAAGGAGCCTTCCAGTCACCCTTGACTACGGTCACCAAATTTACTTAATTAATAGGAGAAATCACTTAGGTTTCAATGCCAAAGGTACCATCTTATTAAAAAAAAAAACAACGGAAGGATAACTTGGGTAAACATATATTGTTAAATAAACGATCGTTTCCGTATTGTATTTATATATCAAATAGGAACTTACTATCTTTTAGAGAATCAGTATTTTCAAATCAGACAATTTCCATGCAAATAACGTTATCTGTATTCTGTACAACAAAACTTCTGGTGGTTTTCCTATTTTTTATTATCATGACCAACTGCTTCAGATGTTCAGGATGATATAACATTTGGACAAATTCACAGCTGCCACAAATTCACAGCTGCCATCAGCATTTCTATCGTCTAGAATTTTTTGTTGGAAAAGAAGAAGTGTGTGGACATTAGGTTATGATTAAATATCCTTCAGTTTATCTTGACTAGTTTCATTAACTGGTCCATTCATACACGATAATTTAGTCGACACAAGTGTCAGGAATGATTTTAAAGTTAGAAAACAAATTCAAATCACACTCTTGTTATACTCTATGGCTGAAAACTGATGATCTGGTGGAAGTTTTGAAGAGAGGTCGGTCGCAAACAACAATCAATAATCGATAATCAATCATCCCGTTTCAGTAATACATTGGAACAAAAATATATATTTCTCTGGGCAAGGAAGTCGATTGCTATTATTTCATTTTATTTTATATTTTATTCGACGCAACTCTCTTTCTTTGGCCAACGGTTGTAACAATATCAATATATCGAAAAATTCCTCAATTGAAGGATAGAAGCAGACTATTTACCTTAAAATATTCAATTTAGCTGGGAGTTAACTGTACATCACAGAAATCTGTGGAAATTATCTTCTTTGATAACTGAATGTTACCGCCATAAATTTATATAAGAGAAAAATATTGTCTACCGGTAACTTTTTCTAAATAGAATAAACAATATTCTCTTTTATATTCTCTATGCACGAAAAGGCATATATATATATATATATATATATATATATATATATCAATAATAAATAAATATATATTAGATATATTTATAGTCATCCACAGACAGATCTGTTTCGTTCTATCAGAACTCATCAGTGTGGCTAGACAGTATCTCCCCGTAGCTGGGATCGAAACCCGGTTGACTGAAACACTAAGCCATTTAGCTACGAGGAGATATTAGCTACGAAGTACATTTTTAAACGGTTATGAATCACAATTACTATTGTTTACATACATCCGTTCAAACGGCCGCCGAGATTTCAATTCGAATACGAAGAGACTTGCAAAGGCGCTAATGGCAACACGATTACTTCTTCGCTAGAGAACTCAATCCTACGGGGGTATATATCTATAGTCATCCACAGACAGATCTGTTTCGTTCTATCAGAACTCGTCAGTGTGGCTAGACAGTATCTCCCCGTAGCTGGGTTCGAAACCCGGTTGACTGAAACACCAAACCAAAGCTTCTAACCATTTAGCTACGAGGAGATATTAGCTACGGAGTACATTTTTAAACGGATATTTAATTCATGGAATTTAGACTGCGATCCCTGGGTTTCATGGAGTTTTTTGCAAAACAAGAATCATCAGGCAGTTAAGAAAATGAAATTAATCAAAAATCGAAAAAACAGAGTCAAAAACCGTTTAGAATATGAATATTTACATGTGGTTGTAAATGTGTGTGTGTGTGTGTGTGGGTTATAGTTGCGTATTAATGTGTGTTTGTATAAGCGGATGTAAATTCGTAGATGTATCTTCATATTTCGCTACATTATTAACTGCCCGATGATTATTGTTTGCAAAAACCTCCATGAAACCCAGAGGTTGCAGTCTAAATTGTACGAATTAAATATATGTCTAATATTAAATATATATCAAATATATATTTATTTATTATTATTATATAATATGACGACATACTGCTCCGATACTGAAACGCAGTCTATAATCAAAATACGATAGACAGATGGATGAAGGGATGCATCCTCCCCTTCCCTAAAAAGGGGGACCTCGGATTAGCCAAGAACTACCGATGTATAACACTTACATCCATAGCAGTCAAAATTTTCAATGCCCTACTACGCAACCGCATAGAGCACAAAATCGACAACATCCTTAGGAAAAACCAAAATAGCTTCCGAAGAAATAGATCCACGACCTCACAAATATTGACCATCTGTAGAATCCTTGAAGGCGTACGGGTAAAAAGCCTACAGGCGACATTAATATTTGTCGACTTTACCAAGGCTTTCGATTCCATTCACAGAGGGAAGATGGAACAAATCCTACTTGCATACGGCTTACTAAAAGAAACCGTAGCAGCAATAATTATTCTCTATAGAAACACCAAAGTGAAAGTACGTTCACCAGATGGAGACACACATTACTTCGACATTGTAGCAGGAGTACTATAAGGGGACACGCTAGCCCCATACCTGTTTATCATCTGTCTAGACTACGTGCTTAGAACATCGATCGATAAAATCAGCGAGAACGGTTTCGAGCTGACAAAGAAAAGAAGCAGAAGGTACCCCGCAAAAACAATTACCGACGCCGACTACGCTGATGATATAGCGATACTGGCAAATACACCCGACCAAGCCGAAACACTACTGCACATTTTGGAACGAGCCGCCGGAGGCATTGCACACAAAACTGAATATATGTGCTTTAATCAAGCAGGCGACATTTCCACACTCGACGGAACCTCTCTGAAACTGGTTGACAAAGACATCGACACGCAGCTAACGAAGGCATGGACAGCTATCGATAAACTATCAGTCATATGGAAATCAGACCTGACCGATAAAGTGAAACACAGTTTCTTCCAAGCAGCGGTCGTGTCGATACTGCCGTATGGATGCACCACCTGGACGCTAAGAAAACGGCACGAAAAGAAGCTAGACGGCAACTACACAAGGATGTTGCGAGAAATATTAAACAAGTCCTGGCAGGCAACACCCCACAAAGCACCAACTATACGGTCACGAGAATTATCCAAGTTAGACGAACCAGACACGCAGGACACTACTGGAGGAGCAGAGACGAACTCATAAGTGATGTACTCCTATGGACCCCCACTTATGGCCGAGCAAAAGCAGGACGACCAGCTTGAACATACATACATGTGAAGATACCGAATGTAGTCAAGAAGGCGTGCCGGAGGCGATGAAGGATAGGAAAAAGTGGCGAGCGAGGGTCAGGGATATATCCGTGCGGGCGGCATGACATGATGATGAGGATATAATAGCTCAATCCTAGATATTGAGCACTCTCCATATTATATTGCACTTGGTTCGACTCAAACCCACTAAGTGATTTTGTGACAACCAACACTGTTATAATATATATATATATATATATATATATATATATATATATATATATATATATACGTAAAATTGGGCGGATTTCGATCCCAGTTCGAAGCGACCAACGTGTCTAGCCGCACTGAAGAGTTGGGATACAATGTAACAGTCTGTCTGTAGATGACAATATATGCTCCCGCCTCGGGGGTTGAGCACTCTGGCGAAGGAATTAACGGTTGACACCAGCATAATGTAAAGCTCTTCCAATGAACTGAGCACTCTACTATCCAGTAAGGAAAAATGTACACAAACGAAAGCTACAACATAATGCCTTATAATTCCCACGCTCACGTATGTGACCTGAGGACTGAGCGTTATGATACTAAGTCAAACGAAAGTTAGGCGGGTTTCGATCCCAGCTTCAAGCGTCCAACGTGCCTAGCCACACTGAAGAGTTGTGATACAACAAAACAGTCTGTCTGTAGATGATAATATATATGAATATATCCAGAGAAAGAAAAAAAAGGAAAGGTTAGCGACGAAAAGAGTTTTCTTACAAAACACCTTAGTTATTTGAGTTGTAAAATAATTTTGGTTTGGTTTTATGGCATATCAACCATTGTAGATTATTAATACCAAATCCTTATATATATATATATATATATATATATATATATATATATATATATATATATATCATATGATTTTAAACACATTTGTTATATAATATTTTTAAACGAGCCAGATCTCATTTTTTTACGCATTTAAATATATCTATACTCATTTCTGTTTTTATTGGTTCATTGGCTAGAGGGTAGAGTATTCGCCAGTGACCTGGAAGACCGGCGGTCAGTCCTAGCTTGAATCATAACAAAAACTAAAAAAGTTGTACTTGATGCCTCTTTGCTTAAATTCAGCCATATAAGGTAGGGATCAAGGGATAGGAGATGCACCCTACCCCACCCTTCGATGTAGTAGCTAAGGTAAAGGGAGCCTTCGGCTCGCTCTCGATTACGGTCGCCTACTCTATCGAACACGAGTAATTCTATTTACTATTAATCTTTTGTTTGCAAGCAGTTAAATGTTTTTAAGTATTACTAAATATCACCAATTAAGATCAATCGTTTGTTTACACTTATTTAAATGGTCAACAGTTCTATTTCAAACTATTCAATTCAGCATAAGACATTTGTTTGCATAATTTAATGTCAAACAATTCTATTCAACCCATAGATTGGACTTTTAGGTGCTATCTGTCTGAGTCAGAGTGGACCTGGAAACGATACCAATGAAGGGGTACTCCGCATTCCCCCAAGCTACAACATTAAGCATTACTTAAGCCTCACCATCAGATTGTTTCTTGTCATATACAGGACATTTATTTGTGGGGAGTCTTACCCTCTGCAAAAATGCAGTCGGTTTATTCTACAGCCCCAGTTGACCGGGGGCTGTAAAATCGGAAACATGATTTTAATATGTAACAATTAAACTCAACTGAAATAGATATAAAACGGAGGTGCCTTTCGGCCGATAATTCATCATAATCCAATCGTCGGTATTTACTAATGAAGAGAATAAGATTTTACTCAGGTTCTTCAAATTGAGAATAATATTCGTTCTACTCCAAATATAGGCTGATTTAGCCACTCCTCAATTCATTCTAATTTATGGTTGAATGTTAACTGGATATTGAAATGAAGAAGGACACTGACATTTTCCTGGTTAATGGCTACTCTGAAATTATTAATTTGGATAATATTAAATTTATAATTTCTAAATTCCATTATGCTAAAACATTCTGCCTCCAGATTGTTTGGTTTAGATCAAAATACAATGGATCGGATCTAATAGCTGATAATGTCTTTTTGTAATGCGCTGTTTTTATTCAACTATGTACGTATTCTTTTTATGGCAATAAGTGTGTACCCTCAAACAGTTAAGATATTTTATCTATCCACCAACAAAATTTTATTTACCGCAGTAAATTCCAATATAACGCTGCCTGTTAAACTATCCAACAGCTAGGGGCGATTGATTTGGTTTAGTTTGGTTTTATGTCATATAAGCCAGTGTAGGTTATTTAATACCAATTCCTGTTTAAATATATACATTCAGATTATATTAATATATTATGATTATATTATTATATTATGACTTGTAAACATATTCTGTCGATAACATTTTTAAACTGGGCATAACTCACTTTTTTACACACAGTTAAATAGTTTCAAGTATTGCAATATAACAGTCACAATTTAACATTAGTAATTTGTTTACTCACAGTTAAACGCTCAAAACAGTTCTATTCCTCACAATTCAATTTAGCATGTCATTCTTTGCACACTCTTAATGTCAAACAGTTCTATTTGAACAATAGATAAATCAGGTGCTATCACTCCAGGCCAGAGTGGACCTGGGAGTGATAGCAATAAAAGATGTACCCCTCACTCCCCAAAGCTCAGGTATTACTGGAGTCTCGCCATCATATAGTTTAGTATCATATCCATGACACCCGTTGGAGGGGGTCTTATCCCTCAACAGAGACGCAGTCAGTATATTCTAAAGTCCAAGCCAACTGGGATGAACTAGATGCGAGGAATGCCCAACATATCCCTGATTTTATCCGCACCAATAATATCATATGGGTATTCTCAGATGCATGAACCTGCCTTGGGGAACGCTCGTTGAATGCACTCAGAATCAATTGTTCACAAGGGTGCTTCTCTGTTCTACACAGTGCTCAAACTGAGCACTACCTTAACATCTTAAAAGCTATTTTGATTAATGCACAACGTCCAACTCTGTGTAGACCGACAGAACTCAAATACTAATAAGAACAATGAATATGTTTCTCCTCTCTGTTCCCTCAGCAATTTTAAGATCCATTTTTTAACAATCCATCGACTTCATGAGTAAATACCAATGACTAAATTTATAGAAGTGTCATTCGACAGGCACCCAACTTTTATATTAATTTTAGTTGATTTTACAATTCAAATATTACAATCATATTCCCCATTTTACAAGTCATATATATATATATATATATATATATGTATATATATATATATATATATATATATATATATATATATATATATATATATATATATATTTCCACCAGGACAATGCACCAGTCCACAACTCCATCTTTGTAACAGACTATTTGACCGAGATGGGCATCAAGACACTTCCTTAGCCTCCCTATAGTCGTGACGTTGCTCCCTGTGACTTTTGGTTATTCCCTAAGCTCAGAGGCTGTCTTTATGAGACAATTGAGGAGATGAAAGAGGCTGTGACGAAGGTTATTGACAAGTTCACACAAGAGTACTTCCATGCAGCCTTCCAGTTGTTGGAACAGTACAAGTGCATTGCAGCCGGAGGTGATTACTTCGAAGGGGACTAGAGTTTCATGTTTGTACTATCAATAAAAGTGCCCATCCGAAAAAAGTCTGGAAACTTATTTAATAATCCGCGTATGTCTGTGTGTGTGTGTGTGTGTGTGTGATCGTTGTTCAGTAAATAAAAGGATTTTTGGCGAAAAAGGAAGAACAAATTTATTTTTCTGATTTTTAAAGAATAAATGTTTATTTTCGAATTTGTTTATAACAAAAATTATTCTAACCTTCTAAACATATTTGTTTTGAGGCTATCCAAATCGACGGTCAATCAAATGGATGGCTCTACGTTAGCTAGGAAATCTGTGATAAAATTTTTGTTTCTGTGAAGTGCAAACTGTATGAAATTCATTGGAAAATGGAAACGGAGATAAATGTTTTTATAAAAAAATTTTTTATTAATGAGTTAAACAGGGATTTGTCACAAAGAACCTGAATAAAAAAAAAACGGCCCTTGAGTGAAAAAAACAGTCAGAAAAAATCATGGTGTGTCTTCTGGTAAGTGAAAGGACCCATCACTATTAATTTCCTTGAAAAAGATCCAACTGTTAATAGTTCTTCCTATTGCCAACTCGGCAGATAAAATTCATCTTATTTATTGATACAGGCGAATGAACTTATCACTTTGTAAAACGTTTTTATTAGATAAAGAATTTGTCCATGTCCTATCAGATAGAGCTATTAGAAGGATGAAAAACTTTTTATCTCACTTCCTCATATCAAATTCATCACTAAAGTTTTATGCATCAAAAATACAACCTTCAGATGAAAAAGTCTTAAAATTATAAAAACATATAAAAATTATAAAACATACTATTTTGTACGTATGTGTGTGTGTGACTGCCAACTTAAGACCAGCAACAATGTTAAAGACTGTGAGTGTTATAAATGATACGAAGGCGAACATTTACAATTGTAAAAATGTTACCTGTGGCTGAACAAGCAATTGCAAGTCTTTCAACTGATCTTACAATTGCGAAGGATATTACAATGCAACAAGAACGTTTGGAAACTGCCCACGTAAGTTAAACTTTTATTGGGAATATAAAAAACAAAAAACAAAAACAAATAGTAAAACAATAAAACAAAAGGCAATAAATAAAAACAAAAAAATGTATGCCTTTGAATTTTTAAGAAAAAAATTATTAATATTTGGAAATATTTATTTGGAATCTGAGAACTTTTGAAAAAGAACGGTTTGTTTTTTCAAATTTCTAAAAAACTGGCATTTTTTTTAATTTAAAGACATTCCAACTATAGGCAAAATCGTAGGACAATCTTTGCTTCCTAGCCTCGGTGTGAAATTAGACCGGGAGAAGTACAACTCCGATTTTCAAATGAGGGACTCATTTCCAACATTGTTTGGTAATTATTGTTATACCACTGGTTTTATTTTGGGAATTATCATCGTCAGAAATTGACAGGGTCACCAGAGTTCAAATCCTATACGAGCATGTTTGCAATTCACAAAGCGCATGTACACACACACACACACACACACAAAAAGTCCGCAATAAATAAAAATTAATTCTCAAAACACAGAGGAGAAAAAATACTCAATTCTCCAAATTCTCACCAGACTTCCCAAATAAAAAATACACACACACATATATATATATATATATATATATATATATATATATATATATATATATATATATATATATGAATCTTTGGTACTGTAAAAAGTAAAGTTGGTGACCGAAGTCAAGGGTGGCCTGAAGGCACCCTTTTCAATTGCTACCACACCGAGGTATAGGGGAGAGCTCTACTCCATTCCTGGATTGCTCCATTTTACACTTGATCCTTACTTTATAATGTTGAGTATTAAGCAAGGCGTCGACAAGTAGCATTTTTTTGAGTCTTTAGTATGACTCGACCTGGTATTGAAACCTGGTCTTCAAGACCACTGGTGAACACTCAATTCATTTGGCCAAAATTAATTGAATCAGTGGAATCATTTTATTAATTCGTTTAAAAACGATAAACCCCTAAAGGGAAACTTTCGTCCGTTCCTTCTTCGAGATTAATGACCAGAATCGATTAAATGAAGTAAAATTCAAAAACAAGTCGTATAATAGTAATAAATACAACAAAGAGTCTTTAATTGGAATCATTTTGAGATGAGGCTTCTTAATCTGAGAATTAATTTTTATTTATTGCGGACTTTTTGTCCTCATCTTGGTAGTTTTGTGTTGTTTCTTCTTTCACTACGTTTCGGCCAAATTTCACCTCTGGCCTTCCATAGTTGTTGTCTATCGCACCACGTTTTTGACCAAGTAAACCTCTGGCCGGCTTGGGTAGGATTTGAAACCGCTATCTTTTGACAATGCTCACCTGGAACCGTAGAGACTCAACGCCACTATCCGCTGCGCCAAAAGGAAGGGCGATCAAGGATGTTTTTTTTCGTCTTATAAATCCTTATCTGGTTTCCATAGTCGACCCGAAATTTTGTAATTGTCTTTAATTGGAATCATTTTGAGATGAGGCTTCTTAATCTGAGAATTAATTTTTATTTATTGCCGACTTTTTATTTATCGCACCACGTTTTTGACCAATTTTGTAATTGTTTTTTTATTGTTTTTTAATAATTTGTTTTTGACCAATTTTGTAATTGTCTTTAATTGTCTTTTGACCAATTTTGTAATTGTCTTTAATTGGAATCATTTTGAGATGAGGCTTCTTAATCTGAGAATTAATTTTTATTTATTGCCGACTTTTTATTTATCGCACCACGTTTTTGAACAAGTAAACCTCTGGCCGGCTTGGGTAGGATTTGAAACCGCTATCTTTTGACAATGGAACCGTAGAGACTCAACGCCATTTTAATTTTTATTTATTGCCGACTTTTTGTCCTCATCTTGGTAGTTTTGTGTTGTTTCTTCTTTCACTACGTTTCGGCCAAAATTTTATCTCTGACCTTCTTCAGGTGATTTACCGCGACCTCGGATAGGAATGCTGTGTCTTGTAACCGTATCCCCAGTAATTACTGCCTTCCATAGTTTTTGTCTATCGCACCACGTTTTTGACCAAGTAAACCTCTGGCCGGCTTGGGTAGGATTTGAAACCGCTATCTTCTGACAATGCTCACCTGGAACCGTAGAGACTCAACGCCTCTATCCGCTGCGCCACGGAGTGAAATTTGACCGAAATGTAGTGAAAGAAGAAATAACACAAAAACTACCAAGATGAGGACAAAAAGTCCGCAATAAATAAAAATTAATTCTCAAAACACAGAGGAGAAAAAATACTCAATTCTCCAAATTCTCACCAGACTTCCCAAATAAAAAATGGGTTTAAAATTGTCTTTTGCTCAATCTGCTGGGGCTGTAGATTACACTGACTGCCCCTTTGCAGAGCGGTAAGACCCCCCCCACAACGAATGTCCTGGATATGACACCAAACAGTCTGATGGTGAGGTCCCAGTAATACTGGGGCCTTGGGGAATATGGAGCACCCCCTCATTGCCATTGCTTCCGGGTCCACTCAGGCCACGCGTAGTAGCACCTGAGAGGGACCTATCTATGGGTTAAATAGAACTAACATTATACTTATACTAAACTGAATTGTTTGATTATACTGAATAGCTTGAAATAGATTTTTTTTGACAATTAAACCGTACTTATTTAAAATGCGTGCTTATGCTAAACTGAATTGTTTAACATAGAGCTGTTTTGACATTTAACTGTTTGTAAACAAAATCTGTACTTATACTAAACTGAATTAGCTGAATTAGAACTGCTTGACTAAACTAAATAACTCGAAATAGAAATGTCTTTCACAATCACACTGTTCTTACATTTAAACTGCCTGCTGACGCTAACCTGAATTTTTTGAAATTGAAATGTTTTTGAAATTGAAACTGTACTTACACTAAACTGAATTGTTTAATATAACTGTTGAATAGTTTGAAATAGAAATGTTTTTGACAATTAAACTGTGTACTCATGCTAAACTGAATTGTTTTGAATAGAACTGATTATTTACTTAAAATGGATTTGGCGTTAAATAACCTACAAAGGCTGATATGCCATAAAACCCAACAAACTAAACCAAATTAAAATTGTCTTCTCTGCCCACATGAGCTTGGGCAAAATAGCGTGATTGCATTTGCTTAAAAAATGACCAGTTTTTTTTTAACCTGGCCATGTGCCAAGCAGAGAAACGGGCAATTGAGTATATATGCTGGAAAACGATTCAGATGACCGTTTCTCTGATATTAGTTTATATGTATAACAATTATGAAAGCTGTTCTCCCTTGGATTTTTTAAGGTGCAGGGGAGAATAGCTTTTATATTTGTTTGATGCATGTGTGACCTCACAACGAAAATGAAAACCACCATTAAACTGGACAGACACAAATATATAAGGTGTAATAAAAAGTCGTGATAGAGCTGTGGAATTTGTTCTTACAAAGTTGGAGTTTTATAAAATCTCAACAACGGGGAATAATGATGCCTTCGGGAAGCAACTCAGTTGAGTGAATGATACATAGTTTTGTTCATGACTCGTGACAGGATATTTTTTGACGTTTACTGTCTTCATTTTAACTTGGCTCGCTCAAGTTTATCTATCAATTTAGTTCAATGCTTGCCAGAATGAGTGCATTTTGATATTGTAATTCGTTTTGGTTGTTATATTTCTCAGAAATAATGTTAGAAATTGAGAAAATTTAATTATACTCATCATTCAGTGCCAACAAATTTGCATATTATGTCAGCAATTTTTACCTGAAATTTTACTCCAACATTCGTCAAAAATATTAGTTTGTATTAGGAGAATTCTGGGGATCCAGAAACCCTTCCTCTCACATATCCAACTTTTTTATCAAGTGAAAAGTCTAATTCAAAAGCAAATTCTTTTAATGAAATCAAGAAAAACAAAGGTTTTATTCAAGCGTAGTTAGTGTCTAATTTTTCTGAATATGGAAAGTGTCTCGCACTTCTTTCTGGGAGCAATCCAGCTCCTAACGTTTCATGCAAATAACAGAAAAACTAAATAGGCAATTGAAATTAAACAGGTTTAATGTTGAGAAAAACAAGAATATATTCATCAAAAATTGCAAGAGAAATTCAAAGGTATGTGAATATTAATATATGCATTTCGTCTGTGATACAACATACACCAGGTCGAAAGTCTGACACACTGGAGCGTGTTTTAGGTAATAGTCTCAAGTGCAGAAGGGATTCTACGCTTGAGTTCCTAAAGGTTTGTTAAAAGATAAGGGACATAAGCCAATTCTTTATATAGCCCCAAAGAAAAAAATCGCAAGGTGTCAGGTTAAAGTGCCCGCCATTTCAAAATGAAATATTGATTTTTCAGAAACACCCAATATATATATGTATATATATATATGTGTGTGTGTGTGTGTGTGTGTGTGTGTGTGTGTGTTTATCATCTCTACCAATTGATCTGAGTTCCAAACCAGTGAAGGGTTAATAGTAGTAATACCTATTCGACCATTGAACAAATGAGAAACAGCAAAAACGAAGAGATGAAATTGTTAAAAAGAAACTTTGCTGTGATTTTGAACACAGCTTGTTCAAAAAGAAAAAGACAGCTTTCTTATTCAAGTGTTTTATATGTATAGTAATAAATATGTTGGATTCGTAAATGCTTATTTTATATTCAGTACACTCCGCATATATGTGTGTGTAAGGGGTATGTGTATGTGTATGTTCCTAACGTTTCGTGCAAATAATTTTGTTTTATATAACCAAATTTAAAACACATACAACCCATTAATGTGATAATTCATATTACATCAAGTAATCTTTCATCTGTGACTTAAAAAAACAATCATATCACTCCAGAAAGGTCAAACCAGATGACAAGGATAGAAATTGATTGACTTTATCCTACAATGCACGTGAAAGACCAAGTTCCTTGGGACGTCTTCGGAAGTACTTTTTTCGGACTCCTTCCGGTAAAATCTCTCACCGCATCAACATTGTCAGGATATCGTGTACCCAACTTCCTACTAGATCTGGGATTTTCAGCCTTCTTTGTTGAGTTTGTTTATTGACCCAGCGGCTTGAAACTTGTGTACCCTACGATAAATTTTCCTTTTCTGAGGAAAATTATTAAGTTAAACTTCCTGTGAAATTTTGCTTGCACAATTTTGAATGAGTTTCTCTCCAAATAAGTAGTGACGAAAAATATTTTTCCAATTTTGTCATACACACACACACACACACACACACACACACACACACACACACACACACACACACACACACAAATAGATAGATAGATAGATAGATAGATGGATAGATAGATTGTGTGCTTTAGGCTCAATAAAATAACTAGTCTAGATGAAGGAAAAACTCTGAAATCAAAACCAGAGGAATATTATTCAAGAGAATATTTATTATGCACTGGTACATCATTCTTCCCTTAGAAGCTCATTCACATACATACACATATACACACACATACACATACATACAAGGCAAATACTGATAATCTGGTCGTGTATGAAACTTGAAAAAAGAGCATAACACTGTGTTAGACAACCCAAACACCTGTGACCATTTCTAAGACTTCAAAAATGTGTCACGAATATAATAAAAAAGATATAATTGTATTCGGCGATGCTGCCGAGAAAAAGCACTTTAATCCCATAAATCATGCCATCAATGTACAAACAGGTTCATATGAGAATATTGTGGCCTGTTAGGGACCAGAAATAAGACACAGAAGAACAGAAAATAGGTGGAACAAGTGTACTGAATAAACAGAACATATATATATATATATATATATATATATATATATAATAAGAGTGTTATTACAGCAGATAGAAGTCTCTGTCTGAAACTGTCTTCTGCTGGGAGAAAGTCAGAATTTGTCATACGTCCCACCAACCGGACGACTGTATCCATTTTGTAGGTCAGTCCGGACGCAGGGCCGTAGCCCAGACATGCCAGGTGGCTCCAAAAATGCTTTGGGCCGAGATAGCATTCTTGGCGCGCCCGACATGAATGCTAAGCGAAAGGTTCTCAGCCTAACTAAACAAAAAGGCAAGATATATAAGACGAAATCCCTCGTCCATTTTATTACAAAATGGCTTCATACATATACATATGCAGAATAAGGCTTTTAATAGCGTACTCATATGAAGGAAATAGTTTAAATAAGAATAAGGCTTTTAATAGCGTACTCATATGAAGGAAATAGTTTATGAAGGAAATAGTTTAAATAAGAACAAGGCTTTTAATAGCGTACTCATATGAAGGCTTTTAATAGCGTACTCATATGAAGGAAATAGTTTAAAAGCGATTAAAATATTTTTAATTCTTAAAAAGAAACCCTTTGTTTTGATTAAGTATCTTCTAGCAATGATCTCCATTTGTTGATCATAGAGGTTTTGTTTTCGTGCAGTTTTTGTTTACAAACAGTTCAATGACGAAACTGCTGTATTTCTAACAATTCAGCTTACGGTACACAGTTTCAAGTACACAGTTTCAATGTCAAAAAAATTCAGTTCAGTTCTGTTCGACCGATAGATAGGACCCTATCAGGCGCTACCACTCCAGGCCAAAGTTGATCTGGGAGCGATTCCAATGAAAAAGTACTCTGCATTCCCCAAAGCTCCGGTATTACTGGAACATCACCATCAGATTACTTAGAGTCATATCAAGGACATTCGTTGGTGGGAGGTTACTCACAACTAAGAAGCAGCTGCTTTTTAAGAATTTAAAAAATATTTCGATCGTTTTTGAAATATTTCATTCATTTTAAATATGAGAATGCTATTAAAAGCTTTGTTCCAAATTGAACGTATCACATGATCTTTATATACATACACACATACATACACACATACAGTCATTGAAGCACGGACACATGCATTTATTCTGGATACTGATCCATATTAGAATCTAAGGAATAAAAAAGCTGAAAAAGTAGAATAGAATTCACAAAAGACGAACCCCTACCAAATATGAAAATCCCATCATGCAAGCGCCCCGGAAATGAAGAAAATGTCAAGAATAGAAATATAAAAAAATAAGCATGATAAAATATAATAAAACAGTACACTGTATCCTGATCGACTGCCATGAATTGGGCACTACTGGTTGGAAGAGATAAAGGATCTGTTTCAAAACATTGCGTCTGAAGCTTAACAAGACTCCACAAAAGATATGAAAGAAAAAATACGAATCAAATAAGATATAAAGTAGGCCCTCTTTTCAATAGATACTACACGGGGGTGTAGGGTAGGACACTACCCCTTTCCCTGGATTGCTCCACTTTACCCTTGATACGTACCTTATACTGTCGAGTGTTAAGAAAGGAGGTAGCAAGTACCATTTTTAAAGTCTTTGGTGTGACTTGACCTAGGATTGAACCCAGGTCTTCCGGACTACTAGCAGACACTCTACTCACTAGCCAATGAGCCAGTTATGAATAAGATGTAATTCGTAACAATTCGATGAAAAATAAAAAGTTTCAAACTTTATATATATATATATATATATATATATATATATATATATATATATATATATGAAGAGTAAATAAAGGATTGTAATCCGACAATATGTAGAAAAACTGATAACAACGATCCAAATGGAAGGAATGATTTATTAACGGGTCGACACTATAGCGTTTCGGTTCTACAGAACCATCATCAGGACCATGAGGGGTGATATTAATAACTTTAAGTTAACGATGGATGATTAGAAATGAGGAATGCAAAAACCTACGGGAAAATATGTATAGTAAGAAAAAGTTAGCCGTTTAACTGGCAAATCAGCGTTTGATGTTTAAATTACGTCATTTGACTTATTAGGAATATTGTATTTTTTTTTCATCATACAACGTGTAAAAGCACGTGCGATACCCTAGCCTCATCAGCCGCCAACCAGGGTGATAACACAGTTTCGGTAGCTCAAGGCGGTACTGCCACTCCTGGCGCTACCGAGCAGCTTTTGCCACCGGATAGGGTATTAAAAAAAAAAATCTATGTATACACAAGATCAACTAAAAGCGGACATTACATTAGACGTTCGTTCATCTTCATTTTGGTGCAGTTTGTGATTTAAAAAAGCGTTTACTTACGGCCGTTAGATGTCATAGCATAATTTGCGTAATTACACGAGAATGGTGGTTACACGTGTATAACATTCGTGTTGAAATCCTTTCTATATCCGTTATCTTTTCGATTCGTTTTCTTTCGTTTATGCGTTACTGCCCTAAAACACTCGAGACAAACGTTATAAAAGATTTTATTTGTTGATCAATGGGCCCTCAAGATGGGTGGTGAGTAAAAAGAAAGCTCCTGGTCTAAGTTAGTCCAGGTAGCTATCTGATTACCCTTGGGCCACTAAATTCTTGGCTCGCAAAAAATGTCCCCAGGACGCTGATGGTCAGCAATGGGCTCGTGAATACTGTGGGGGTAAACCTGACTCATAGGCCCATCAATCGATTTACATTCTCCGGCAGGAGAATTACGTTCTTCGCACCAGCGCGCCTTGTGGATTCGTGTTCCTCGCCAGCTGTTGAATTTTCTACCGCAATCACACGTTGTAGCCGGGTACATATCCAGATCGTTACCATAGGAACAAGTAAGATGGGTGATATATTCTCCCTCTCGACTACAGACACCCTGAGGGCATTTTTCTTTCATTATTAGGAATATTGTATAGAATTATGTACGTTGTTTAACGAGAAAGATTTCAAGTCAGAAGGAAGAAAAAAAAAAAAAGAAAGAACAAAAAGAAGAATAGAAAGCATGGAAGTTATGTGATATACGGAAAATATTAATTAAGGATGGAATATATTTTAGCTGTTTAAAATGTGTTTGCTAAAGTAAGGAGAAGTATTATAAAAGCCAGGACGAGTATTTAGGGAATTGAGGAATGACATAGCTCCGTACATAAGCAAACACATTTTAAACAGCTACAATATATTCCATCCTTAGTTAATATTTTCCGTATATCTCATAATTTCCATGCTTTTTATTCTTCTTTTGTTCTTTCTTTCTTTCTTTCTTTCTTTTCTTCCTTCTGTCTCGTAATCTTTCTCGTTAAACAACGTACATAATTCTATACAATATTCCTAATAAGTCAAATGACGTAATTTAAACATCAAACGCTGATTTGCCAGTTAAACGGCTAACTTTTTCTTACTATACATATTTTCCCGTAGGTTTTTGCATTTCTCATTTCTAATCATCCATCGTTAACTTAAAATTATTAATATCACCCCTCATGGTCCTGATGATGGTTCAGTAGAACCGAAACGTAATAGTGTCGACCCATTAATAAATCATTCCTTCTACTTGGATCGTTGTTATCAGTTTTTCTACATATATATATATATATATATATATATATATATATATATAAGTGCTTTTTAGTAGATATAGTGTTTATATATCTCGTTGCATCGTTTGTTTATAATGTTTTGCCTAGAATTACTTTATTCTAATGATTAAGTGTTTGTTTTGTTATCGTTTTCATCGTCTCATTTGTCGTTACATAAAATCGTTTCATGATAGTAGATTACAAAAATATCGAAACTTATCAAAAAGAAGTTTCTTTAATAGCGTGTGTTTGATCTTTTCAACAAATAAAAGTTTAGCCAAATGAAACACAAAACTTCTCAAATCTCGTATCGATTTCCGGAGGGAAAAAACTATTTTGCCAAAACCCTTTTATCTAGATCAGAAATCAATGAGAGACCAAAGGCTCATCGATAGAAGCGTCTATGCTTTAATATTTTCTGAGAAAAACCAGAAAAAGAGTATCAAACACGAATATATAATAATATGAATAAATTATACAAAAGAAATCAAATTAAGCAATAGTTCAGTTGGGATTTGAAACAAATCAGCCTATTTTAGACAAGAAATTAATTCTTCAATGTAATCTTTCATAGTCTCACTTCAATATATATATATATATATATATATTTTTCATCATACAACGTGTGAAAGCACGTGCGATACCCTAGCCAACCAGGGTGATAACACAGTTTCGGTAATCTTTCATAGTCTCACTTCAATATATATATATATATATAATGGGCATAATGTTCGCCAATATCTCTGGAGACAGAATCTTAATCCGGAGCCGAGTGATACCATAGACTCAAAAAATGGTACTTGATGTCTCCTTACTTAACACTCAGCATCTTAAAGTAAAGGGTAAGCGGAATAATTCAGGGAAGGGAGTAGCTCCCCGCCTACACCTTGGTGTAGTAGCTATTGAAAAGTGAGCCTTCGGTTCGCCCTCGATTACAGTCGGCTAACTTATAATCATATTTCACCTGCTCTTATTTTGACAGAGGTGACATAACTGAGTGACGTAACATAGGACCGAAAAATGGTGTAAAGTCAAATTTTACGGAGACAAGTATTGACGTATAGCAGTGTATTACTGTATTTAAAAAAGCTGTAAATATATTTGGGTCTAATTAGATTTGAATGTAAAAAGAAACATTTAATTATATAACTGATAACCACCAAGTAAAAATCATCAATGCATATTAACGACTAATTATGAGGGTATGGTTAAGGAGTTAAATTTTAGACCCAAATAACAATATGGTAACTTCAATCCTCACAATGTATGTAATTGCAATACAACTAAATATACAGAAATAAACATATCCCACAATATATATATATATATATATATATATATATATACTTTTCTTTAAGAAAAAACAACGAAACCGGTCACATAGGATTATAAATTTATTTCCATCCTGTTACACATTTTTGAAATTTCCAAAAACACGAAAAAAAATTAACAGGACTTCTTCAGATCTTTTTGATAAAAAAAACTAGAATAGACACATAAGAGTGGGAGGGCCCAACTCCGGTTTAACTGGACCAAGAATATA
>CAUZXS010000023.1:0-27500 GCA_963585895.1 Sepioteuthis lessoniana | reverse complement strand
CGCTACTCCTTTTCCTGGATTTCTCCACTTTACCCTTAATACATACCTTATATTGCTGAGTGTTAAGCAAGGAGGTATCAAGTACCATTTTTAAAGTCTTTGGTATGACACGACCTGGGATTAAACCCAGGTCTACCGGACCGTTGGCGAACACTCTACCCACTAATCCAAGCGTTCTTAATTTTAAAAAATTAGGAACGTGTTTGACACGTGGAATGATATTTGAAAATGTTGGGTTTTTCAGAGAAACGAGATAAATCCATCGTGATGATGGTTATTGAAACCGAAACGTTTAACGTTGATTTTACATCACAATAAATTCACCTATTTGGATTATTCTGTTTTTCTGCTTTCTTCATATTGTCGAATTTTGATCCATATTCACTTTCATATATATATATATATATATACGCTCTTATTCCGTGGATGGAGCTCTATGGGCCCAATGTGACTGGGTTGACATCATTTTTACTTATCCAGATTGTCATTTTACTAAATATTACTAGATTCTAATAAGAATCTTTCACCCCCGCTTGGATCAAAATATCAGCCAAATCCTGTGCCGCCATTAAAATAGGTGACTAACAGGGTTAAGTTTCTATGTCAAAATTTACTTTGGGCTTTTTTGTATGGCAGAATAAGTGGTTCAGATTGGATGGGAGAAACGTAGAACAACAAGGAAGTTAATTTGGATGTTCGTTTTGAACATCCTGGTGCGACCTGACAATATTTCGACATCTAACTACAAAAAGAAACCTGATATTTTTCATGTTTAAATAATGATTTAAGACTCATTCTGAACATTGCTTTACATAAAATACTGGCCATATTTATTTTCTACATTTTACGTGTATTCAGGAGATGTACCATTGTGAAATGGTTATCGTCGAAGGTAACGGAGAGGTTCAACCGAGTTCAAATCCCTCAAATCTCTGAATTAAAACCTTTTTAAAAATTGACCTTGCATCACATCCTGACGGTATATAAGGAGCCCTTTTTTACTAAAAATATCTTTTAAAATTACAATTAAACAGCGTCTTATATGTGGGTTTAAAATAATCAGCCAACTCCTATTAGCTTTGATTTAGAGTAACTTTTCTATACCTATTGCCATTATTTAAAAAAAGTTTTTATGTTGATTAAAAGTATTATCATAGATAATATTCATTATATCAATTTATAAAATGAAATAAAAGATATGTTAATTAACTTTTTAAGAAATATTCCAAGAAGTCTTTCTGAGATAATTCACTCTTGATTAATAAATTAATGAGTGTCAAAGATTTTATTGATGCATGATAATCTATCCAAAAAGCATATCAACATAAAACCAATATAAACCGATCGGTCACTGTAAACAGCTTGCAGTATTACAGGGTGAAACGATAAAATTGTCGTCTTAAAGAAAACAACACTACAGCTTTATTTTAAAACTTTTATTGACAAAAATCAATTCAGGTAACTTGATTATGTAGTAGAACTGTCTTCTATTCAATGTAGCCGCCTTCAGCCTCAATCACCGCCTCAATAGGTATCCGGAACTGGGAGCATGCCTTTTTCACAAGTGCCAGCGGGGGCTCGGCGAATACTCGGCAGTGGTCAGTCTGGCTTTGGTGTAGTGGGAGGTCATATCTGTGATGTTCTCGACGTATGACCAAACGAAATAGTCCAGTGGGTTCAGTCGGGGGAGGAGGGGGCCAGTAAGAGAAGGGTACAAAGTCGTAGCACTCCTTCTGAAGCCAAGCCTGGGTCTCTTTAGACTTGTGGGCTGGCACCGAGTCCTGCTGCCACACCCAGTGTCTGGCACCGGCCACCTAATTGCACGAGGGTATCACCACACTCTTCAGCACATCCAGGTACACTTTGGTGTTGACTTTCAAGCCGACTTCGAAGATGTCAGGTGGCATGATGTGGCCCTCACTTGAAACCACACCAAAGACTATAAACATAGCCGGAAACTTTGTTTTCATACCCCTGGGCACGTTGAACATTCAGGATTTGCATTCTGAGGATGCTGGCAATGGTCCTGCCGTCATAACTTGGATCGGTAGAGAGCATGAGTTGCACATCGGCGCATCTCCGATCTCGCTCGTTGAACATTGTGTCACTTTCAGACATGATAGAAGGCTCCTATCGCTCATGGGATTTGTACTCAACTGGCCAACTGGTAGATGGTCTGCAACAAAAAAAAGAAAACCGGTTTTCATTAAAGGGAAATGGAATCATATCGTCTTTTCTAGGGTGACAATTTTATCGTTCCACCCTATATTACCATTGAAATTAGAACACTAAAGAGCAAAAGCCACGAATTCAAAATGATTTTTCTCACAGTAGATAATATTCTGTTATCAAGAGATTAAAATTGACCAAATTGCAATTTCATAGTTTAAAGTTTTAAGAAACTTTACCGATAAATAGATGAATAAATAGATTATGAAAATATTCAAAGAACACCCTGTTGTTTGATGCTGTAGAATACGACAATTGCACTCTACTGTGGGGTAATACCCCACCTTTAACCTGTGTCCAGGGTATAATATCAAACTGTACTTGATGATGGGGTTTTATGCTTGGGGGTTTCGTCAATCTAGAATAATATTTCATTATCATTATTCTTGGGGCCGCTCTGACCTGGAGTGTGAGAACCTGTTAGATCAAATAGAAACTCTAATAATTTAATAAGATTCATTATTATTAGTTAATTGAAACAATACTGCTCTGACTAAATTATCATTATTTGGTAGGTTTTGGTTTAGTTTGGTTTGGTTTGGTTTAGTTTAATGGGATATCAACCATTGTAGGTTATTTAAATCCGAATCCATTTTTATGCATAAAAACAGTTCTATTCCAAACAATGCAGTTTAGCATAAGTAAACTGTTTAGGTCTATCTAATCAATAGATAGGATACTAACAGAAGCTACCTCTTCGGGACAGAGTGGACCTGGGAGCGATGGCATTAAAGGGGTACTCCGCATTTACTAAAACTCCAGCATAACTGGAACTTCACCATTTGGTTGTTTTGTGTCATATACAGGACACTCGTTGGGGGAGTCTTACCCCTCTGCAGAGATGTAGTCAATGTATTCTGCACCCCTAGCGGACTGGGCCTGTATTAATAAGGAATACTTGATAAATGTAATTATGTGTGTTAGATAGGAATCATCATCATATCGCGCTGGTAGCACGGATATCCCTGACCGTCTCTCGCCACTCCTCCCTATCGTTCATCACCCTATGTAGGTCTTCAGGACAACATCCCGTATCCTCAAATAGCTGCTGAATGTATGTTCGTGCTGGTCGTCCTGCTTTTGCACGGTCATGTGTGGGGGTCCATAAGAGTACATCTCTTATGAGTTCGTCCCTGCTTCTCCAGCAGTGTCCTGCATGTCTGGTTCGTCTAACTTGAATAGTTTTCGTGATAGGGGGCAGGTGGCCGTACAGTTGGTGTCTTGTGGGGTGTTGCCGCCAGGACTTGTTTAAGATCGCACGCAGCATTCTTGTGTAATTGCCGTCTAGCTTCTTCTCCAGCCGTTTTGTTAGCGTCCATGTAGTGCAGCCATATAGCAGTATTGATGTAACCGCTGCCTGGAAGAAATTGCGTTTCATTTTATCGGTTAGGTCTGATTTCCATATAATCGATAGCCTATTAATAGCTGTCCATGCTTTCGTTAACCTCGTTTCGATGTCCTTTTCGGTTGATTCGACGCTGCTTCCTAGGTACGTAAATTTGTCTACTAGTTTAAGAGGGGTTCCTTCTAGAGTGGAGATGTCCCCCGTTTTATTATAGCACATATATTCCGTTTTGTGTGCATTAACATAGAGGCCTATGCCTGCGGCTGCTCGTTCCAAACTATACGGTAGTGTTTCGATTTGGTCGGGTGTATTTGCCTGTATCGATATGTCATCGGCGTAGTCGGCGTCGGTAATTGTTTTTGCGGGGTACCTTCTGCTTCTTTTCTTTGTCAGCTCGAAGCCATTCACTCTGATTTTGTCAATTGATGTTCTAAGTACGTAGTCTAGACAAATGATAAAGAGGTACGGAGCCAGCGTGACCCCTTGTAGTACTCCTGCTACAATGTCGAAGTATTCTGTGTCTCCATCTGGTGATCGTACTTTTACTTTGGTGTTTCTATAGGGAATCGTTATTGCAGCTACAGTTTCTTTAGGTATGCCGTACGCCAGTAGGATTTGTTCCATCTTTCCTCTGTGAATGGAATCGAAAGCCTGACTGTGGGTTAATACCCAACCATTATCCTGTGTCCAGGGAATAATATCAAACTGTACTTGATGATGGGGTTTTATGCTTGGGGGTTTCATCAATCTAGAATAATATTTCATTATCATTATTCTTGGGGCCGCTCTGACCTGGAGTGTAAGAACCTGTTAGATCAAATAGAAGCTCTAATGATTTAATAAGATTCATTATTATTAGTTAATTGAAACAATACTGCTCTGACTAAATTATCAGTATTTGATAGGTTTTGGTTTAGTTTGGTTTGGTTTGGTTTAGTTTAATGGGATATCAACCATTGTAGGTTATTTAAATCCAAATCCATTTTTATGCATAAAAACAGTTCTATTCCAAACAATGCAGTTTAGCATAAGTAAACTGTTTAGGTCTATCTAATCAATAGATAGGATACTAACAGAAGCTACCTCTTCGGGACAGAGTGGACCTGGGAGCGATGGCATTAAAGGGGTACTCCGCATTTACTAAAACTCCAGCATAACTGGAACTTCACCATTTGGTTGTTTTGTGTCATATACAGGACACTCGTTGGGGGAGTCTTACCCCTCTGCAGAGATGTAGTCAATGTATTTTGCAGCCCTAGCGGACTGGGCCTGTATTAATAAGGAATACTTGATAAATGTAATTATGTGTGTTAGATAGGAATACTTGAAACCATTTAACTGTGTTCGAACAAATGAATCCAAACAACTCGTTTTACGATAAAGTTACCGACAAATCATTCCCTTATAAATCATAATATATATATATATATATATATATATATATATAGTAATAGTAAGCCAATCCGGGCAAACGAAGGAGGCAAATTGTCATACGTCGAAAAGGTGTATTATTATATGTTGGAAGGGACCATCTGGGGATGGGGTAATGACGATTGGCCCTCGGATTCATTTGGGGGCATTGCTCGGGCACGCTATCCAATTACCTCTTAAATTGGGTATTGATTAATCGATACCACCGGCCAATATACTGAATCATTAGCAGGCACCCTCACGCAAACCATCCCTTAGTGGGCTGAATGCAAATAGCGTAATACTTTTAGTCTAAAGGCACTTCAAATTCCTCACCCATTAGTGCTAAGTCCCAGTCGGTGCTGAGATTGCTCTACTCACTAGAAATCGCGGATCTCAAGTTTTGCCCGGAAACGTCTATTGGGGAATCCGTGTTCAATTGATTTTATGAGGGTTGTAGAACTTTAATCAATTTAGCAGGATGCACAAATGAGGTCAGGTGATGTGACAGTCTCATCATCACAATAATCCATGACTTCTTCAAAGGCTGCTGATTCTACTATGGCATGTATATGGTCTGAGAGTTGAACTTCTTGAGAGGAGGGGTGTGTAGGAAATAGGCAAATAAGGGCTTCCACCATAGCAATAAAATTTGCTAGAAATAGCGACAGCATCCTTTTGCCATTTACACGGACGATGCTGGATCGTAAAAAAAATATCTGAGTGAGTTTTCTTTGAACTTAAAAAAGCGCAGGCTGTGTATTTTACTGAGGCCTCTATTCACAAATACTCCAGTTAGTGGTTTATGATCTGTTACCACAATTACGTTTAAGTAAATCATAATAAACGTGCGGTATCTTTCTTATGTACAGGTAATCGCAGCTGCTTTACCCTCAATGGGAGCATACCGGCGTTCAACATCGGTGCAAAATCCTCTGCTTGAAAATACAATGCGCAAGTACTCAAGGCAACAGATCGGAGCTTTCCCAGTAGGGCATGTAATATGCTCCTGTGAAAGCAGAAAACGTATGCCTTCTTTATTCCAGTCTGGGACGCAGCAAGCTACTCGTTTAGAAACACAAGTCATAGCGTCTTTTTTTACCATGCCTCCAAAAATCTTTATGTGTTGAATGGAAATTCAATTTATGTTGCGTTCTGGTTAGTGAACGCTTGTAATATTAAATAAAGGAAAAACCACGATATGAGAGGATATAGTGATATATTCTCAGGAAAAAGTATGTACAATTGAGAGACTATTAGTAGACAAGAACATAGGATTAGTGAATGCTTGTAATATTAAATAAAGGACAAACCACGATATGAGAGGAAATAGAGATATATTCTCAGGAAAAAGTATATACAATTGAGAGACTATTAGTAGACAAGAACATAGGATTAGTGAACGCTTGTAATATTAAATAAAGGACAAACCACAATATGAGAGGAAATAGAGATATATTCTCAGAAAAAAGTATATACAATAGAGAGACTATTAGTAGACAAGAACATAGGATTAGTGAATGCTTGTAATAATAAATAAAGGACAAACCACGATATGAGAGGAAATAGAGATATATTCTCAGGAAAAAGTATATACAATAGAGAGACTATTAGTAGACAAGAACATAGGATTAGTGAATACAGAATAAAGATATAGTACAATGATAGTATTGGCTTCCGCTATTACGGTAGCATGTAAGGTGATCTAGTGTGATCTCCAGTCTCCAACGCTCTAATACTATTCCTATAAGAAGCTGCTCTTCACCTTCTTGTCTGCCCTGGTATTAGTAGCTACTGCTATATATAGCAAATGAACTACTTCATTGAGTGGAAAAAGGTAGGTGATACCCAACAATTTGATAAGTTTCTGAAAGAGTGATATTATTGAACTTAAATAATAGGCCCTGGTTTCTTATTTTACAAGACCGAACCAAGACCTATGATATTCTTTGGGGTTATTAAGTTAATAAATGCATTTAATATACTTTCGTTATAAGTCACTCCTAATGCTGTTATTTGAAGGCAGTTTTTGTCTCTGTCTTCCAACTGACAGCACTTAATTGGTTTGGTTTGGTTCGGTTTGGATTTATGGCCTATCAACCATTATAGGTTATTTAATGTCAAATCTTTTTAATACATATATATTAAATATATGATGTCTAAACACATTTTTCAGATGTATTTTTAAACGAGCGTGAGCTCATATTTTTTTCATACAGTTAAATGGTTCTCTTATTTCTATCTAATTCGATTAATTCTTTTAACTGTTATTCATTTCTTTGCATACAGTTTAATGTTTTCAAATATTGCTGTGTCACTAACAATACGATTAAACATTAGACACTTGTTTATGCAGAGTTAAATATAAAACAACAGTTCTATTTCAAACAGTTCATTTAAGCACGAGTACAGGTTTTTGGTTTACACACAGTTAAATCTAAAAACCGTTCTACTTCTATTAATTCAGTGTAGTATACGTACATAGTTTTAATACCAAACATACTCTTGGGAAAGGTATGAATCAAATTATTCTCCCTCCAGCTATGGGTAAATATTAGGGTAGACTAGGTTCTTCAGCCTTGGTGAGGCAACTAGTCTAGGAGAAGGAAAACTCTGAATTCAAACCTGTTAAACCCCGCCTAAAAAATTGACCTGGTGTCATATTCTGCCCGAGCGGAGGGGTTAGGTAAATATGATAGTTTTAATACCAAACTGTTCTATTTGATCCATAGATAGGACCCTATCAGGCGTTATCACTCCAGGCCAGAATGGATCTGGGAGGAATATGGCAATTAAGATGAACTCAACATTACCCAAACCTCTTCCATTACTGGAACCACACCACGCAATTGTTTTTTTTTATCCTGGATACTCGTTGGTCGAGTCTTACCCCTCGTCAGAGATGCAATCGCTGTATTTTACAGCCTCAGCCGATTGGGGCAATACAGGACTTCACACTAGGTACCACTAGCGTTCTTCTAGAAGGATGGCTTCGGCATTAAATAACCTACAAAAGTTGATATGCAATTAAACAAAAAATCCAAACCAAACTAGGTGTTTTTATTGTGGAGGTTTTAGGGAGGGGGAGACGAGCACTAGTCCCGCCTCGTGCCCTCTGGACTTATGTTTGTCATCGGCTCACTTTGTGTAATGTGAACCTGATCAGCTTGCTGGACTTAGACTTACTAGATGTCCCGTGAGTGCGGCACGTGTTTCTGTTTATAGCTTAAACTGGACCCGATTAATCTGGTTCTGTGCAGTGCTATCAATGTAGTTCACCCACCCGACGGTGATCCAGCCGGAGCCGAGGATCATTCAGCCTCAAATGTGACATTGATCTTGATCTTGTGAACATCGCAAAGGAAAGACATTATTTAAATTGTTCTTATTATTTTTTCATATCATTTGACAAATAAAATGCCAGACGATGGCTGCGGATGGCTTGTTATTTGAAAGCTTCCGAATTGAACTCCTTGGCAGAATTGGAATTTATTTCAATAAAGGATGATTCCATTATTTACCGCAGCGTGATAGGTTCTCAAATGTGTTACTGAATGCATTCTCTATGTGAAGAATGTCTTTGATTACTTTGTCGTAATTCCGTGTTTAGGCAACGCTGGAAGTTAAACTTCAAAGGAGCATCCTGGGATACGTAAAACATCTCCAATCCATAACCTCCGCCCTCAACGAAAGATTGATAGAGTGATAAATTTCGAACAGTAATTATATCAAGCAGTTTTGAAACAGAACATCACAAAAGGAAAGACACTATCTAAATCTTTCTTATTATTTTTTCATTTCATTTGACAAATAGTAAAAAGAAACTTAATTTGAAAAAAATTCAGAAGACGCGTCATCAAATATGCAAACTCTCTTTTAACGGTTTAATGTAAAAAATAAAAAAAAGATGGCGAATAATTCAACAATAACTTGTGGTTTTTCTTATTTGTGCCTTTTCATATCACCTAATTTACTTCCGTTTTCATGCGCATATATATATATATATATATATATATATATATATGCGTGTGTGTGTGTGCCTCAATGTGTGTGTGTGTGTGTGTGTGTATGTGTGTGTATTTCTATTGACTTTATCCATAAGATTAATTATAATTGATTATATAAGCACTGACAATATACTCAAAAAATGCATTTCGCATATATGGCTTCACAAAATTTATTCACATCAATCATCATTGAAAAAAACATTAAAAATCGATTAATTTTGAATTTTATGTTTTAAAGTTAGTTGGTTGCTTGCTTGCTTGGTTGAGTTTTATGGCATATTAACCTTTATATGCTATTTAAAGCCAAATCAATTTTATACAAATAATTAGTTCTATTTCAAACAATTCAGTTTATCATGAGTACACAATTTAATTGTCAAAAGCATTTCTATTTCAAGTTATTCAGTTTATTGAAACAGTTCTAGTTCAGCTAATTCAGTTTAGTATCAGTACCGATTTTGTTTACACACAGTTAAATGTCAAAACAGTTCTTGATAAAAAAAAGTCCAGTTTAGAGTAAGGACAGTTTCAATGTTAAAAACAGTTCCATTTAAAATAATTCAGTTTAATTTAAGCACGCAGTTTAAATGTAAGTACCGTTTAATTGTCAGTTCTATTTCAAACAATTCAGTTTACCATAAGTAAGCAGTTAGTTCTATTTAACCCATATATAGGGACCTTATCAGACGCTATAATTCCGGGCCAGAGAGGACCTGGAAGGTTTTAAATTTGAAATTATCCAAAAATTTTCACTGTGTAAAGATCATTTTTTTTTTATTAATATCGTTCCATTCCGGTTAGTTTGGTTTCTTAGTTTAAAAGCATGTCAACTGCGAGGTGGGGTGTCCCCGTGGTGTAATGGTTAAAGCGATGGACTGCGGAATCGTAGTAAGCGAGTTCAAATTCCAGTCACGCTATTATGTTCCCTTTCGGACAAATACCCATGGGAAAAGTATGAACCCCCTTATCCTCCCGGCAATGGGTTAAATAGTACCACTACTGTTCTTCTAGAAGGATGGATTCGGCAGTAAATAACCTACAATGGTTGATATGCCATTAAACAAAGAAACCAAACCAAACCAAACTGCGAAGGTATTTAATATTAAAATCCTCCTTGTCATCATCATCATCCTCGTGTCACGCCATCAGCACGGATCTCCCTGATCCTCACCCGCTACACCTCTTTATCGTCCATCGCTCCCTGTAGGTCTTCAAGGCTACATCCTGTATCGGCACAGAGCTCTTGTATGCAGGTTCTAGCTGGTCGTTCTGCCTTTGCTCGTTCATGTGAAGAGGTCTACAGGAGTATGTCACTTATGAGTTCATTCTTACTTGTCCAGCAGTGTCCCGCATGTCTATTTTGTATAACTTGGATATTTTTCGTGATAGGTGGTTGGTGGCAGTACAGCTGCTGTTTTGTAGGGTGTTGCCTTCAGGAATTGTTCAATATGGCTTGCAGCATTCTTGCGTATTTGCCATCAAGCTTTTTCTCCATATGTTTAGTTAGCGTCCATGTAGTGCATCCATATAGCAGTATCCACACAACTGCTGTTTGGAAAAACTGCGTTTAATTTTATCGGTCAGGTCTGACTTCATTATGACCGATAGGCTTTCGTTAGCTGTCCATGCCTTTGCTAGTCACGATTTGATATCTGTCTTCGGTTGATGAGACTCTGCTTCAGAGGTAGGTGAATTTGTCTACTAGTTTCAGCTGCTGCTTTATAGGGTGATGCTTTCAGGACTTCTTCAACAAAAATGCTGCGAGCGATATTGAACAAATCATCCTAGTAGAAGGACTGTATTGGTACTATTTCATCCATAACTGGGAAGATAAAAGATTCCATACCTTTACCAAGGGTATTAGTTCAATAGTGAACGTAATTGACTGATTAGCGTTCGAACTAGCGAACAAAGATATCCCTGACTAACACGTTAGCCACTACGCCAGGGGGATTTCCTGGGACCCGTTATTGAATTTTGTATATGTGAAAAATGTTTTTTAAATTAACTGTAAAATTCATTTCCCCGGTTTTTCAATTATTGGTATTTCTTTCTAATATATATATATATATATATGTGTGTGTGTGTATAAATCGTCAAAAAACACTTCTGTATATGCATATTTGAAAATTTGTGATCTATATTTCAAAATCGTTTTTATCCGTCCATTTTCTCAGAGATACATAAAATGCTATTTCTCATATATATATATATATACATATAAACCTTAGCGAGAAGCCGTCATTTAGTTTCATTACATATCACATATTTGCGATATTTTTTCTTTAATAGAAATATTTCTACTGAAACTCACAGTTTTCCTATCGTAATTTCTAATACGTTGGTATATCGAGCGTCAAGTAATATGGTGGCTTTCAAAGATGGTTTTCATTGTTCGGCTTATATCTTAGCATTTGTGATGTGGCGTGGTAAAATTTTTTCTTCCGTTCAGACTCACAGGAGCAATAAAAAACAGATTATATGTTTATTCTAATACATTTATCAGTACATAATATAGTACTTATTTCCATTACTCTAAACAAAATATGACTGACAAGTGTTTGAACATAACTATGAAATTGAGATAGATTTATAGCTTAAAACCAATTTTAAAGGCAGAAATATCTAAAATATAAACTGATCGACTAATTCCTTATATATATATATATATATATATATATATATATATATATATGTGTGTGTGTGTGTGTGTGTGTGTGTGTGTGTGTGTTTCTCTACGAAAACGGTGAACGAACGAAAGAAATATATTTGGTGTAGTAAATGATATATTTATTTATTTATTTTTGCCAACACATTTCGACTTCAATATCTGCCCGCATACAAGAGTATTCCATTAAAATTATCTTAAGTGTTAGAATGAAAATAAATAATCGTAAAAGAGAATTTTTTTTTTCATGCAAGTCCCGAGTCATTATCTGAAGTAAATGTTTTATGAAAATATATTCAAAATTTATTACGTCATAAAATGGAATATTTTTGGAAAAAAAGGCAACATTGTTTTACAGTTGAGAACAAATTTTTTAACGGTTACAAATATAAATGTCTAGAAAAAGGCAAGTGTTGTAAATGGATGTTGAAAACGTTTTTGCAATATTTTTGCTTCAGAGGGTGATATCTTATAAAAACATTGTCTATGTTTGATTGCGTCAAAATGTGTTATAGAACAGGCGTCGATTATTTTGCGTTTATTTCTATCGTGAATAAAAGTAATATGGTCGAGTTATGAAAGTCAAATGCGTGGTTGGTTAAAATATTATGTGAAACTAAAAATTAACTGCGTTTCCTGATTTAAAATCTTTTATTCAAGTTCCTATTTTACAATTTGTTGCATGCTGGGACAACAGATTTTATATAGCTCTGTGTCAGAGAAATTGTTTTTGTTTTTGGATTTATTTTTTTATATCTGTTTATGAGCGTTTGTTGTTCATATAACGGTTTTTATGCGTAAGGGGTTAAAGGTTTCTGCAATATGGGCATTTGACGGGTTTTGGGGTTATATTATGCGTCTGTTTATTTGGTCAATATAAGAGCTAAGTTAGTAATTTTAATCATAGGATATGTATTCATGGATTTTGACTGTTTTCGATTTTGCTCGATGAATGAAAAATTCGGGATATTATAATTTAGAAAAAGAGTTTTATATATGTTCAAATTATCATTTAGAAAATTGGGGGTGGTAAATTCTTAGGGCTCTGAGGAAAAAAACTATGAGAATGCCACTTTTTGTTTTATCATTATGATTTGAATAAAAACATATAAAATAATTTTTCCTCTTTTCCTTGTGATAGACTTTGAATTCTAACTTATTACTATTATTTATTTAAAAAAAGGGTCAGAAATTATTTGGCGTTGAGGAATGTTGTTTTTGTGTGTTTTTGGATGCTCATAAATAGTGGGAATAATAAGATGGTAATGAGATCCGTGAAAATGAAATTTTGGTAAACTGTTTGGAATGAACTTTTCATTTTCACAGTTTTTTTTTTTTAAGTATTTTTTTGTTTTTGGTAGAGTTTGCCGTGATTAATAATTTCCCATATTGTCGTATTCGTTTAAAATCATCCGATTTCTTGATGGTATTAATGCTGTGTATATATTTTTCTGTCTTATCCGTGGACAATATGTGAGAGGGAATGAATCAAGCAGGATATATGTGAATGAAAGTAAACAGATTAAAAATATATATTTCAACCTCCTTAAACACCATCAATAAGAATATAGAAAATTTTAATAAATCCTCAAAAAAAAAAAAATTCAAATGACGTTAAACTTTGGTCCGATCTAATCAATTACCACCTAATTATTCCCAGATTCTATAGATGAATAATGAACTGACTGAAAGAGATATTAATAGAATGAGATAGATATGAATGGAATGAGATAGATATATTGATAGATATGAACAGACTCAGAGAGATAGTAACCGAAGGATAAACATATGAACAGGCTAAACAAGATATATAGATCATCATCATCAAATCGCACTGACAGTTTACTTTCCTTGACTCTCTCTTTCTCTCTCTCTCTCTCTCTCTCGCTCTCTCTCTCTCTATATATATATATGTATATTTCGGCCAAATTTCTTCATTAAGACAAATTTCGTTGAACATAAAGGACATTTTCTGTCTACATATTTTCTTGTTGATCCTTTCATATTGCCGTATTGATTTTATAGTATTCGGCGGGAATTGATTAATATATTTTCCATAATTGTTTATTTCCCAAGTTCTTTCTGTCCGACTTTTGGCCATCATCAGGGAGGATGTATTACAAAAGCGATGCAACTTTTGTATGTACACAACTACTATGTTCGAAGAGCATCTGGGCTGTTGCAGTGTGTAGCGTTTACTTTTTAAATTGTTCTATATTTAGTGTCAGTAGCTAAAGACCTTTAAGTACATGTTAGTTTGGAAGTATTAGTATAGGATAGTTTTGGCGGAAGATTCGTGTAAGTCTTGTGAAGTGTAATTCATGGACGAGTATTAAAAATAACTTCTTACCTCGGTACCGATTCCGGAAGTAGACAACCGAAACCGGATGAGGTAAAGATGGTATTATATAGCAGAGGACTGTGGAATGCCGTTTTCATTGGCTGTTTACTAAAGGACAGATGTCTATAAGAACGGCCGAAGTCCGGCCTTTATCCAGACTTTTCTTTGCTTTGGTAGAGGCACGAGCATAGCACGTCGAGATCACGGAGGCGGCTGGGCTCTTCCAGAGTCATGCCGGGGTTACTGTCGGAGCCGATATGATGCAGAAATAACCCGAAATCGGCAATGAAGACAATTGCATCACTGAAGACCTCCTTGATGCATCTTGGATGTATGATTGAAAGGACTGGTTTAAAAAAAATTCTTTTAATTTTGGGTTGCATGTTTCTAATATATAGAGCTTCGAAAATCTGTAATTTTTGTTTCTTATTTTGATGTTCAAATATTGTTGTGTTTTTGGCAAGAATTTTTCGTAATTCTTTTGTTGGGGATGAAAGCTTTTTTAAATGCTGTGCTATGGAAAATTTCATTGGAAAGGTTCATTCAATAAGAAAATATTTAGACATAACTGTCTATTATATTCAACAAAATTTGCACACATATATATATATATATATATACATTGATCCGTTCTTGTCATCCATTGCTCCCACAGGTCTTCCAAACTACATTCTGTCTGCAGAGAGCTGAGGAAAATAAGTTCTTGCTGGTCTGCTAACTTTGACACGTCCATGTTTAGTTTTCGGAAAAGAACGTCCCAGAAGAGTCCGTTGTTGTTTCTTCAGCAGAATCCCTCGTGTCTTGTTCGTCTTACTCGGAGGGTTTCTAAGATGGGAGGTAAGTGGCCATACAGTTATTGTTTCGTGGGTTGTTGCTTGATGG
Source organism: Sepioteuthis lessoniana (assembly GCA_963585895.1). Lineage (NCBI taxonomy): Eukaryota > Metazoa > Mollusca > Cephalopoda > Myopsida > Loliginidae > Sepioteuthis > Sepioteuthis lessoniana. The sequence goes on along the minus strand of CAUZXS010000023.1, from coordinate 12,618 downwards.
TACTATTTACCAACCCCTCCGCTCGGGCAGGATATGACACAAGATCAATTTTTTAAGCGGAGTTTAACAGGTTTGAATTCAGAGTTTTCCTTCTCCTAGACTAGTTGCCTCAACAAGGCAGAAGAACCTAGTCTGTCCTACTATTTACCCATAGCTGGAGGGAGAATAAGGGGGTTCATACCTTTCCCAAGGGTATTTGCCCGAAAGTGAACATAATGGCGCGACTGGAGTACGAACTCGCGTACTACGATTCCGCAGTTCATCGCTTTAACCATTACACCACGATGCTTGATGGTGTTGTTCAAAATAGTTTGTAGCAATCTTATGTAGTTACCTTCAAGCTTTTTTTTCTGAGGAATTTTTTAGCGCCCATGTGGTGCATCTATATTGGAGTATTGCAACAGCCTTAGAAGAAATCCTGTTATATTTTATCGAATTGACTAAAGTTCTTGTGAAGGTAACGTACCTGGGCATTCGAAGCGCGCACGAACGTGTCTGGCTTGTAGAGTGAAAACCGATATGGCTGCCTCGAGCATATTTGACGAGGGGAAATCTCGAACCTGCGAGAGGTAATTTGCACGTATGCAAATTGTTACGAGATCTCACAATAATACAAATACGCACGGTAACGGCTGAATGGGTGATTTTTTTTTTGTTCTGAGTGCATTTGCCCGACGAACGTGTTACATCGCAAGGAAAGAGAAGGAAGGAAAGAAGGAAAGAGAAGGAAGGAAGGAAGGAAGGCGAGGACCTGAAGGAGAGAGATAGAAAGAAGGAAGGAACAGCTACTGAGAGAGAGGAAGAAAGCGTGACACTAACAACCGTGTCCTCTCTTGAACTAATACAAGAATCAGTTTCCTGTTGCCTTTTACGCCCGCTCTTGACAACAAGCTATTTCGGCGATCATGGCCTTTAGTCCAAAACTAATTCCCCTTTTTGACGGGACCGATGCCGGGCAATCGGTGGTTGAATGGGTGGAGAAGGCAGAGTTGGTGTGCCGTTTGAGCGGGGTAAGAAATATCGAATGCGTAGTGCCGATGCGCCTCTCGGGGGGCGCATACGCAGTGTATCAGCAGCTGAGTGAGGAGAAAAGGGCTGACTTTGCCTGTATAAAAGATGTTCTTTACACAGCATTTGCCCTTAGTCCTGTAACGGCTTATAAGCAGTTCGCGGCGCGCCGTTTGCAGTTGGGAGAAACGGTGGATGCCTATTTGGCGGAGCTACGCAAGCTTGCGACTCAGTTCGGCGGTATGACGGAGCGAGGTCTGGTCTGCGCATTCATTGCTGGGTTGCCGGAGCATGCGGAGAATCTTCTCCAGGCCACTACCCGAGTAGACGATTTGCCGATATCCGAAATATTGGCCCGTGCCCGAGCAATATTGAAGGACAGTTTCACGGGCACAGAATCGGCAGCCGCTGCAGCTCAACTACCGGGACGTCAAGAGAAGGGAGTCACAGCTCTAAGGAGATGCTATGTGTATCAAGAACCTAACCACATGGCTCGAGATTGTCCTAGGCGGCACAGAAGTCCCAGGTCCCCAAAGGTTCTCATTTGTTATCGGTGCAAGCGACAGGGCTACGTTGCACGAAACTGTCCGGGAAACGAGCGAAGGGGACGAGTCTTCAGCGCCAGTCTCTCCCCCAGACCTCATATGAATGGCGCTCTGGCTGCAGTCAGTGTGCAGATGGACGGAGTAAGAAGAACTGCCCTGGTGGATACGGGCTGTACGCAAACCCTAGTACGCAAACCATGCTGTCAGACGTGGAAGAAAAAGCAAGTCCCCTTGATGGTTGTAGGAGGGAACTCGTCAATGTGTTGTGGAGAGAGCGTGGTCCAAATTGGCATCGGCAATGAACCTTCAGTCGCCGTACGAGCCCTGGTTGTGGATGAGGCTCTGTTTGGATATGATCTGCTACTAGGGCTGAATGCGATCAGACAACTTGGGGGAATGACTATGTCTGCCACCGGCGAAGTGAAATTTCCTCAGCGTGAAAGACTGATGTGTGCTGCCATTACCCTCGACGAGCCTGACTTTCACGCTGAATACGACGAGGCCAAGCGTGTATGGACCGCATCTTGGAAATGGTCCGGTGACCAGCCACCTGTGTCTTTGAAAAACAGGCTTTCAGAATACCCTGCCCCTAAGCGACTCCAAGGTGAATATGAGCGGGAGTTGCAGGCTTGGATTCAGAACGGTTGGCTGATTCCGTACCCGGAGAACGAACTTGGCCCTCCTAAAGGCTTGATACCTTTAATGGCCATATTACAGGAAAGTAAGCAGAAGGTCCAGCCAGTTATGGACTATCGCGAGTTGAATGAGCACGTGAATGCGTATACGGCGAATGCGGACGTATGTGCGCAAACCATGCGGGAATGGCGACAGCAGGGGCCAAAAGCTGCTATAGTGGACCTACGCCGGGCATATATGCAGATCCACGTTGACAAGTCACTGTTTCAAACGTTGAAACGGTGAAAATTAAAGGGCAAAGATACTGCCTCACCCGCTTGGGGCTCGGGCTCAATGTAGCGCCACAGATTATGCGGTCCATCGTAAAAGCTGTGATCGGGAAAGATGAAACCGTCAGTCGCGCTACCTCTTCGTATGTCGATGACATATTTGTTAACGAAAGTGTGTGTTCGGCAGCTCAAGTGAAGACGCATCTTGAACGATTTGGGTTGACTTGTAAGAACCCGGAACAAGTAAGTAGTGGCGCTCGAGTGTTGGGCGTATACGTCTGGGAGGAGCGCGGCAAGCTTAGATGGCGACGCGACGGCGAGCGTCCGAAGCTTCCTAATGTACTTACGCGTCGTGCCGTCTTTTCTGTGTGTGGGCGGCTGACCGGGCATTTTCCAGTGTGCGGCTGGCTCCGTGTTGCAGCTGCGTTTGTAAAACGGAGAGCTATTGCTGTGACAACCGGATGGGACGACGAAACACAAGACCCCATGTTGCGTCGGATGCTTGACGAAATCGTGATGAGATCGTCACAAACTGATCCAGCACGTGGGGACTGGTGCCCAGATGGTCAGGAAGTCACTGTGTAGGTGGATGCCAGCTCCCTGGCCACCGGGGTGGCTATTGAATATGCCGGAGCTATCATTGAAGACGCAAGTTGGCTACGACCGGTGCACGCAGATAAGCACATCAACCTGGCGGAGCTTGATGCAAGGTTGAGGGGCGTTAATTTGGCGCTGCACTGGAAGGCGAGTGTGATTCACCTGCGGACGGACTCGGCCTGCGTGCACCGGTGGATTTCTGACACCCTGTCCGGGAAAGCAAGGGTTCGGACAAAGGCGGCGTCGGAGATGTTAATAAGACGGCGACTGAGTACGCTCCAAGAATTAGCGGCAGAGTATAGACTGACAATTGACGTGGCACTCGTCAAATCCCAGGTGAACCGAGCCGATCCACTCACTAGAGTGCCCCGACGATGGCTGGATGCACTTCGGAAAGAAGCGGAACCCATCGAGCCGGTATGCGCCGCATCTATGGGTGAGCTGGATCCCGCTCGCATTCGAACCATTCACCGATCTTGTGGGCACCCTGGCGTAAAGCGCACACTCTACTTTGTGAAACTGGCAAGTCCTGAGGTCTCTAAGGCAGCTGTTCGGGAGGTAGTTAGAGAATGCGAAGAGTGTCAGTCCATAGATCCAGCCCCGGTGAGTTGGAAGGCAGGCAGACTGGACGTATGCGAGAACTGGAGGAGGGTTGGAATGGACGTGACTCACCTTGGAGGTCGTCATTACCTAACCTTAATCGACTGCGGTCCCAGTCGGTTTGCTATTTGGTGGCCGTTATCATGCCAAGATGCTGCCAGCATTGTTCGGCAGTTGGAGACCGTATTTTGCGAGAGGGGGGCGCCTGTTGAGCTACTCACAGATAACGCCACGACCTTTAGCGGAGAGACGTTCTCTAGATTCGCCGAGCGCTGGGGCGTTCGGATGAGATTCCGATGCGCATACATACCGGCTGGCAACGGGATTGTGGAGAGATCTCACCGCACAATAAAGCGCATTGCCGCAAGAACGCGGTGCTCGGTGATGGAGGCTGTACAATGTGACTCCCAAAGACGATGCGTCGGCGTCAACTGCACCTGCAAACATAATATACTCATATACAGCCCGTATAAGAGGTGTTGATGTCACGTTACCACCGGAGGAAGCCGGACCCAGCAGTTATGAGGTAGGGGATAGTGTGTGGGTGAAAATCCCTCAGGGGCGATGTACAACCCAGTTCGGAAAGGGGACAATTACGGGTGTGTTCAGCCCCCATTCGGTCCTTGTTGACGGGACACCTCGCCACGTAAAGGATGTTCGTCCAGTGCGAGGAGCAGACGCCACTTATTGCAGCAGCGCTTCCTCTGACGACGAAGCGCCGATGCTGTATTTACCGCGGGAGGACCCCATAGCGTCAGAAAGCGACCACAGCGACCGTGGTCAACGTGGGCCCGGAGACACGTCCGAGGACGACGACGTTGCAGAGAGAATTCCGCTCAGACGAAGTAGCAGACTCAAAAGACCTGCTCCGCGCTGTACGGTGTGTGATTCCCAAATCAGGGAGGAGTGTGAAGGTAACGTACCTGGGCATTCGAAGCGCGCACGAACGTGTCTGGCTTGTAGAGTGAAAACCGATATGGCTGCCTCGAGCATATTTGACGAGGGGAAATCTCGAACCTGCGAGAGGTAATTTGCACGTATGCAAATTGTTACGAGATCTCACAATAATACAGATACGCACGGTAACGGCTGAATGGGTGATTTTTTTTGTTCTGAGTGCATTTGCCCGACGAACGTATTACATCGCAAGGAAAGAGAAGGAAGGAAAGAAGGAAAGAGTAGGAAGGAAGGAAGGAAGGAAGGAAGGAAGGCGAGGACCTGAAGGAGAGAGAGAGAAAGAAGGAAGGAACAGCTACTGAGAGAGAGGGAGAAAGCGTGACACTAACAACCGTGTCCTCTCTTGAATTAATACAAGAATCAGTTTCCTGTTGCCTTTTACGCCCGCTCTTGACAACAGTTCTATATGATCGATAACCTATCGGAAGCAGTTGACGACTTTGCTACTCGCTAACATCACTTTCAGGAGATGAGATATTGTTGCCGAGGTTTGTGAACTTGTATAAACATTTTAGAGACCAACCACTTGAAATGGAGACAGCTCATTCTTGTTTAAAACGCATATACTCTGCTTTATTTGCATTTACAGAAAGACCAATTCCTCCGACAGTTTGCTCTAGGCTATGAAGCAGGGAATAGGCTTGGGCACGTGTATTTGCAAGAAGCTCTAAACGATCTGCATAGTCTGCGTCTATTATAATTTCCGCTGGATGTCTGCTTCTAGCCTTTTTTTACTTAAAGCCATTTTCTTATATTAGATCAATTGATGTTTGAAATTCGTTGTCTAGGCAGATTATAAACAAATATAATGCTAATGTATGTACTTGCAGAACTACAGCAATGTCGAAGTAGTTTTTTTTTCTATCATTTGAGCTAACCTTTGCTTTCGTATTTCTGTAGCGCATCATTATTGATGCAACAGTTTCTTTCGGGAGACGATATGCTCGTATTATTTGCTCCATCTTTCTTCTGTGTATGGAACCAAATATATTCGAGAAATCAACAAGCAATAGTGTTACGTCAAGATATTTTGCATGTACTCCTTCAATGATTCGACGTATTGTCAGAAGCTGTGATGCTATGAATCAATGTCTTTGAAAGCCATTTAGTTTTTCCAAAGAAATTTCTCAGTTTCAGGTTTGATACGGTTGAGAAGCAGAGCATTATAAACCTCAGCAGCTATAGAAGTAAGGGTTATGCCTCTGTAGTTCTTAGTGAATCCGATGTCACCTTCCTTAAAAAAACAGAAGATGCATTTTGTCTATTTCTTTACTGCCTTTTGTTTATTTATAGCTTTGCAAAATCAAAGATATAAGTTGTCTTCCACATTATATTTTGTAGGGTCCAGTAGCTTTTGTGCCTTTAATTTCTGTCAGTTCTACGTCAAGTTCTCCCTCTGTCAAATGTCCTAGTTTGTTGTCAAGTTGACAATTATTAATGTTTTTCAGTAGATTCATGAGTGACTTTATTGGAGTTTCCATGCAGATTCTTGAAATGTTCTTTCCTGCTAACTTCTACTCGAAGTGCTGTTTCTTTTATTTACCTCATTTACTGTTTGATATGCGATTTGCAATTTTCTATCTTCAACCACGTTTTTTTTCTTATTTTATGTATTTGATCGTCAATGCATTTTTGTTCTTTTTTTTAGATATTATTGGTTCTTACTGGGCTTTCTTAAGTTCATGCGCGTTAGCATTTGTGCTATTTTTCACGTTATCTCCTTTTTTCTTAAATACTTGAGACTCCCATGGAATTCTACATTTAGCTCTTGCTTTTGTTTGCACTCTGCTGCTGCTGCTTCCATGAGGGCAGTGTCAAAATGTTCATATTCATCATTCGGAGTATTTGTTTCAAATATCTTCTTAGTTATTGTAAATCTATTGGGGTGGGTATCCTCGTGGTGTTATGGCTAAAGTGCTAGACTGCGGAATCGTAATAGCGTGTTCGAACTCTAGACGCGCTCTGTTACGTTCACTTCGGACACTTTGGGATAGGTATGAACCCCTTTATTCTCACAGTTATGGGTTAATTAGTACCACTGCTGCCTTTCTAAAGGGATAGATTTGACATTAAATAACCCAAGAAGGTTAATGGCATATTAACCTTTGGTTAAAACAAAAAAAAAAAAACAAATAAAACCACACAAGAATATTTATTGCTTATATTTCTATTGGTAAATGAGGATCTGTCGTAACTTGTGGTTTTGTCTGTTACTTAAATGAAAATAGATACAAACCGATAAATATAGATATGACATTGAACCGATGCAGATAGCTAGCAACCAAACAGACTAAAAAAGATATGAACCAACTGAATAAGATAGATAGATATGAACTTATGGAAAAAAGATAGCAACCGACAGACTTAACTAAGTAGATAAATTGCTCAATAGATAAATATGAATTGATGAAGATGGATAGCAACGGACAAATATTGATCTGAATTGACTGACATTGGTATGAACAGACTAAACTAGATAGATAGATAGATAGATAGATATGAAGGGATGGAAAAAGAGAGTAACTAACAGATATTGTTAGGAAAACATTGGGATAAATATGAATAAACTAAACTAGATAGATAGATAGATAGATATGAAGGGATGGAAAAAGAGAGTAATTAACATATATTGTTAGGAAAACACTGGGATAGATATGAACAGACTAAACAAGATAGATAGATAGATAGATAGATAGATAGATAGATAGATATGAAGGGATGGAAAAAGAAAGTAACTAACAGATATTGTTTGGAAAACACTGGGATAGATATGAACAGACTAAACTAGATAGATAGACAGATAGATAGATATGATTTTAATTGACAAAGAACAAGATAGCCCGAGTGTATAAGACAAAAGAAGTGACAATTGGTGATAAAAGATTTTGTTTTGATATCTGGTTAATTAGACATGATAAAGCGATTCTATTCTAATTACATCTTCCTTTCAATTCCTTGAAGCGACAAACCTTAGCAACCAAATCCCGCCACGTCTTTCCTTTCAAACGTCTGTTGTCTTTTCTTCTTACTGAAACTTGGTCTTCGTTTGCCTTCCGTCTGAATCAAATAATATAGCTCTATTAATAACCATCAACAATAATACGTTTTCCCTTATCTTAGTTCAGGAGAGCATTTTCAAATCTTTTTCATCCTATTTTATATTTTTTCATTTGTCTGAAAATGATTTGATCATAATGTTCTAATAAACTTCATTTTGTGTGGTGTAGATAAGTTAATGTTTTTCTTGTAGTTTTGCTTCTAAAGTCAATTTCATTTCTTTTAATATGATAAAATACGAAAGTATATTCATTAACATATCGTTTCACTTTGTAAAAATGCCCTTGGCGTAAGGCATGACTCTAGATGCCCTTCCTCAACCCAACTATGAGTAAATAGTAGGTCAGTGTGTGTTCGTAATCTTTATCAAGACGACGTCTCGAAGAAGAAAAAACCGATAATTCAAACGCACTTTAGACTGCTTAAAAATTAACTATATATCGAATCTTGCCCGTGATGGAAGATTTAGATAGATACACTAACGATCTACATATATATATATATATATATATATACATCATCATCATCATCATGACGTGCGGCTAGCGCAGATATCCCTGACCCTCTCTCTCCACGTCTCCCTATCATTCATCGCCTTCGGCAGGTCTTCGGGGTTACATCCCGTATCATCACATAGCTGCTGTATGAATGTTCGAGCTGGTCGTCCTGTTTTTGATGGGCCATATGCGGGGGTCCACAGGAGCACATAACTTACGATCTCGTCTTTGCTTCTCCAGCAGTGTCCGGCATGTCTGGTTCGTCTAGCTTGGATAGTTTTCGTGATAGGTGGTAGGTGGCCGTACAGTTGGCGCCGTGTGGGGTGTTGCTGCCAGGACCTGTTCAATATTGCTCGCAACATTCTTGTATAATTGCCGTTGAGCTTCTTCTCCAACCGTCTAGTCAGCGTCCAAGTAGTGCATCCATATATCAATATCGACACGACCGCCGCCTGGAAGAAACTGCGTTTCATTTTATCGGTCAGGTTTGATTTCCATATGATCGACAGTCTATCGATAGCTGTCCATGCCTTCGTTAGCCGTGTGTCGATGTCTTTTTCGGTTGATGAGACGCTGCTTCCTAGGTAGGTGAATTTGTCAACCAGTTTCAGGGAGGTTCCGTCTAGTGCGGAGATGTCGCCTTTCTGATTAAAGCACAGTTTTGTGTGCATTGACATAGAATCCAATGCCTGCAGCGGCTCGTTCCAAACTATGCAGTAGTGTTTCGGCTTGGTTGGGTGTATTGGCCAGTAGCGCTATGTCATCGGCGTAGTCGGCGTTGGTAATTGTTTTTGCGGGGTACCTTCTGCTTCTTTTCTTTGTCAGCTCAAAGCCGTTTTCCCTAATGTTATCGATCGATGTCCTAAGTACGTAATCTAGACAGATGGTAAAGAGGTATGGGGCAAGCGTGTCCCCTTGTAGTACTCCTGCTACAATGTCGAAGTAATCTGTGTCTCCATCCGGTGAACGCACTTTCACATATACACATGGTGGGGTTATTAGGTTTATTTTATTTTGCGGCACATCATTCCTTATGTGTTATCTAATACCGGAATCATTCATTTGCCAATGTTATATTGTAAGTAAAAGTAAAGTAGTTGACCTTAATCGAGGGTGACCTTAAGGATCCCTTATCAGTAGATAAAATACCAAGGTGCTGGGGAAGATTCTACTCCATTTCCTGGATTGCTCAACTTTACCCTTGATACTTACCTATGCTGCGTGTTTATCAAGGCGGAATCAAGTACCTTTTTTTGAATTTTTGGTATGACTCCACCTGGGATTAAACCCCTTTCTCCCGAGCCATTGGAGAACATTCTAGTAGTCGAAAAAATTCTTCCCTACTACCAAGCATTTCAATGGTACCATTTTTAGCAATTCAAAAGTGCCCACTTAAAGATCGACAATGTAAAACTCCTAATCTTGATTTAGTATTATCTTATTTTATACTTGAAATATATCTATATATAAAGTCATCCACAGAGATCTGTTTCGTTCTATCGGAACTCATCAGTGTGGCTAGACATACGAGCTTCCCGTAGCTGGAATCGAAACCTGGTTGACTCAAACGCCAATCCAAGCCTCTACCCCTCAGCCACGAGGAAACAGTAGGAACGAAGTAAATTTTAAACGGTTATGAATCACAGTATATATATATATAAGAAGAGCTTTGCATTTACGCTCATGTGGCAACCGGCATTTCTCCACTCGAGAGCTCAAAAGAAGTTCTGAAATTAATACTGACGGACCATTGGCGAATACTCTACTCATTAGTCCGATGTTGGATTTTCTAATTTTATTTTTTATTTGTCGATAATCATATCATATCACAATGTTAAATGATTTCAAGTATTCGAAGGCAATTCAAATTTAATCAGCACACTTTTGTATCGTTTCAAATATTCCTGTCTAATACAAATAATTTATGTCTTCTTTTACGGTTTCATGTAATTATTTCTCTTTTTTTTATCACTAAGAATGCATCGGACAATTGTCACCATCTTCGTTGTAATAGTCACAACCTTTGAACCGCCACGCCCTTCAGCCTTCTTCAGGTGTTTCATGTCAGGAGCCTACACAGAACCTCGAATTGAACCATTTATTTAATACCCAGGGGTAGATTGTCCAGATACTGTTAACATATCGGCAGAAACATTGTGTATATAACAATGATTTTTCAGTCGGCCAGGGCTGTAGAATGTACCGACTGCTCCTCTGCTGAATCGTTCTAATGCTAAACAGAATTAACTGAAATAGAACAGTTTTTTCATTGAAACAGCGTACTTATGCTAAACTGAATTGTTTGAAATAAAACTGTTTTTACATTTAAGTCTGTGTCCCCAGTCGTTTGGGGCTGTAGAATACACTAACTGCTTCTCTGTAAGAGCCCCCGAACGAGTGTTGTGTTCATGACAATAAACAATCTGATGGTGAGTTTCCAGAATTACGAGAGCTTTGACGAATGCGAAGCGCCCTTTCATTACCATCGCTCGCACATCCACTCAAGCCCGGAGTGGCAGAACCTGATAGCGCCCAATCTATGGGTTAAATAGAACTAAACTGTTTTGGTTGAGATAGGACTTTTTTGACATTTAATCAGCGTATTTATACTAAACAGAATTAACTGAAATAGAACGGTTTTGACATTGAAACTTCATACTTATGTAAAACTGAATTGTGTGTGCCCATTAAACTCAGTGTGCCCAGTCATTTGGGACTGTCGAAAACGAGGAATGATTTGAAATCTCTCGATAAACTAAATGAACGTGGATTCTTCATAATGTTTCTAATGTCAGGTGATGTATTTTAAAGAAACGAACGCTGATTCATTGATCAAAACAACCAATTTTTCTTGTCATGAACAGCCAACTTTTCTTGTTACACAACTTTTCCAAATTTTTGTATATTTTTACACTTTTTATATATCCTTCGTTAACTAAACATCACTAATATAACCCCTCAGAGCCCTGATGATGGTTCAGCAGAACCGAAACGCTATAGTGTCGACTTTGTTTCTCAATAAATCTCCCCTTTCAATTTGGATTACTTGTTGTCAATTTTTCTTCACAAAATGTCGGATTACTATCCATCATTTTCTTCCATTTTTGTCCCATTGACTTACAAGATCCAGACCCATTCTCCCACTCCAATATCTCACATCAATAACATCAAGATATTTCGCAGATGCATAGACCTACTCAAAAACAGGAAGACTTCTATAACCAACTATACACAAGAAAAATCACACCTACCAGAATGTCCAGCGCTTTCGTTCATCCCAACATTTTCTTGGATTACATAAGTTTGTGCCTTGAAGCTTATATTCGTATTTTAGGATTTTGCTAGGCATATACATTAATATAAAAGAAATACAGATTTATATGATTTGAACTTCGTCGAAAACAAGGAATGATTCGAAAACTCTCGATGAACTAACGGAACGTGGATTCTGCACAATGTTTTTAATGTTAGGTGACGTATTTTTTAAGAAACGAACGCTGATTCATTGATTAAACGGCCAATTTTTCTTGTCATAAACAGCCAACTTTTCTTGTTACACAATTTTTCCAAATTTTTATATATTTTCACACTTTTTATACATCCTTCGTTAACTAAACACCACTAATATAACCCCTTATAGTCCTGATGATGGTTCAGCAGAACCGAAACGCTATAGTGTCGACTTTGCTTCTTAATAAATCTCCCCTTTCTTTTTGGAATACTTGTTGTCAATATTGAAAGGATTTGGCATTAAATAACTCACAAAAGTTGATATACCATAAAACACCACCAAACCAAAACAACTAATAAATAAACAAGTACTTTTTTTTAAAAAAGTAAATTTTTGTTATTTTTTTCCTTAAACGTAAATTGTACATTGTTTGGATTGGTTTAAAGCAAAAATTATTTTAATCTTGCAAAAATATTTTAAGACTATTCAAAATGATAATAAATCAGTGTTCTTCAGGTTTAAACAGAGGTCTGTCATTCATTTTTTGGTGGCTCTCAATTAGAAACTATGCAATATATACAGAAGAATGTTTCATTTGTACGAAAAAGAATGCTTTATTGAAGACAATTTATTCCAATGGGGTAAACTTACGAGTCTTAGTCAAAAAGACAGTCGACACTGATAATCTGTTTGTGAAAAAGTTCTGGGTTCAGCAGTCTGTAAAGAAGCTACAGCTGACAATCTATTGAGATGTTAAGGGAACTATTAACAATTGATGTCCTTGAAAATGCGCAACTCTAAACATTGACATATTTTGCCAACTTCTTAGGCAAAATTCACTTTTATTCATTGAATACCATTTGTATATGAATACACACACGAACATATATGTTTGAAGATTTTAAAAATGAAGTAATCCGCGGTATTCAACCAAACATGTTTTTATATATATATATATATATATATATATATATATATATATATATATATATATATGCCTG
>CAUZXS010000022.1:32500-48960 GCA_963585895.1 Sepioteuthis lessoniana | reverse complement strand
ATAAGTTTTGGTTTTATGCTTAATCGAAATATATACACATACATACAGACATGAACATAAACATATATACGTGGGGCCTTCAATAAGTTTCCAGACTATTTTGTATAGGCATTTAAAATCGTCGTAGACTCTTGAAAATACAGTATGTTATTGCTATATATCTTATGAGATGACTGACCAGTTATTATGACTTCAGGTTTAAATGAACTGCTTCAACAGGAATTGGAATACACAATACTGAAGCCTGATTGTCGCAGCTGGTGAATATCAAAAATTCAATCTGCAGGTGAGGACAGTTTAAAAGAACAACATGCAATAAAATTCTGTTTTAAACGTGGAAAAAAAGCCAGAGAAACGTATGGAATGCTTCAGACTGCTTTTTGAGCATCTTGCATGAATCGAGCATCGGTTTTTGAGTGGCATAAGAGATTCAAGGAAGACAGGGAGTCTGTGAAAGGTGACGAGAGGCGTGGGAGGAGTAAGGAAGTCAATACACCAGAGTTGATTGGCCAAAAGGAGTTCAGGAAGAGATTCCGTTAGAAGAGGCCAGCACTCTTCAAATCGGGTCAGTTGCATTTCCAGCAGGACAATGCACCAGTCCACAATTCCATCCTTGTCACAGACTATTTGACCAAGATGGGCATCAACACAATTCCCCACCCTCCCTATAATCCAGACCTTGCTCCCTGTGACTTTTGCTTATTCCCTAAGCTTAGAGGCTATCGTTATGAGACAATTGATGAGATGAAAGAGGCTGTGACGAAGGTCATTGACACGCTCACACAAAAGAACTTCCATGGGGCCTTCTAGAAGTTGTTGGAACAGGACAAAAAGTGCATTGGATCCAGAGTCGATCACTTCGAAGTGGGCTAGAGTTTTATCTGTGTTCTATCAATAAAGGTGCCCATACGAAAAAAAGTCTGGAAACTTATTTAATGATTCTCGCATATACACAGAAGCACATATTCACATATATAGACACATGCACACGCGTATATATATATATATATATATATATATATATATATATATATATAGAGAGAGAGAGAGAGAGAGAGAGAGAGAGAGAGAGAGATTAATTAAATGATTTCAACGGCTCATAAACCCGCATCAGTTTATCGCATAGGAAATTGCACATATATTCCTGCCACAATTTGACAGTTTGTGAATAGTTGTTTCACATGAATGTTTCTTTTTGATTTTTTTTTTTACACAAACTTATTAATCAAGTACTCCTATTAAATCCAAATAATTTGCACACAACTGAATGGTTTCAGTTATCCCCATCTAATAATAATAACTACAAAGTTTCAAACAATTATTTCAATTTGATTATAGTCATTAATTTGTACACAGTCATATGGCTTGAGTATAACTTATAACTGTCCTGATTTCAAAATAAAGCTTCAAGTCGTTAACAAATTACAGTTTTAAGGCATCAAGTATTCCGATCAAATAGGAATAACTTTTAAACATATCCATCAGACTCACAGATTGGACCCTAACAAATTCTACCATAACGAATCAGAATGAATCTAAGAGTAATGGCAGAGATGAAGTACTCCACACATCCTCTCCATCAGATCCAGTTCGCTTTTATATCCAGGATATTACTTTTTGTGGGATTTAACCCTCTGCCAGTAATACAACGGATGTATTGTAAGCCCCGTTGAATAGGCGTACAACTATAAGTAGGTAAAATCATATCAAATATACATGCCCCCATCAATATCAATGTGTGTGTGTGTGTGTGTGTGTGTGTGTGTGTGTGTGTGTGTTAGAGTGGGAGAGAGAGAGAGAGAGAGAGAGAGAGAGAGAGAGAGACTTATTTCCATACCAAATCATTTTATTTTGTTGTAGCTGTTCTGAACAAGAGACAATCCCAAAATAGGCCTGGTAGATTTTTTCGGCCACCTCCTATAAACAAAACAACGTAGTGTTTTAAAATAGAAAAGAATTAGCTTATGTCAATTTCAAGAAGTTACTGTGTGCTGTTAATATTTTCTGTGGTTTCCCTTAACTTCAATATCCCTGGGAAGAAATGCGTACAAATTATTCCCCATCTTTACTTGCAAATGTATTTCTGTATGTGTGTCTATGTGTCTGTGTATATGTGTGTGTGGGTATATCTTTGCAAAGGATTTTCTTTTAATTTCAATTTTTTTTCTCTTATACAATTTTTTTTTTCTCCCGATGATGAACCAAGCTCGAAACTAGTTGAGAATAATCAAAATTTGAAAAATATTATAAAATTTATATTTGACTAATAACTTTTCATCTTTACACACACGCACACAAACACACACACCCACGCACATACACACACACACACACACATATAGACACTTAAACACACACACACACACACACACACACACACACACACACACATATATATATATATATATGTAAATATTTTGCTTGAAATGATAGGTGAAAATCTCCATTATCAATTAAACGCTATCATTATCTTTACAGATTACTTCGAGTCCGGACAAAATGGATATGTATTTTGAATCCTAACTAATGTTTCCTGATTAATCACCCACTCATTTCAGCGCAAATAAATGTCAACATCATCGGTCATAATTGATTCCTTTTTTCACTCGTGCTCTTATTGCCAATAAATAGTTTCCGCATAATATCATCATTACAAAGTATTGTACTTTAGATTATAAACAACTATAAACTTCATTTTCTTTTTGCATGACTAACTTTCTATTCATCCGTAGTATTTTTTATATTGTTAATTTTAGTTTCAGATTTCATTCTAACTCTGACGTTGTTATTGGCTAGCATGAAGTTGCACTGAGACACTGGTTTCTGTTTGATCATAGAAGTTAAGCCAAGACCAACCTGATACCGTGAAGTTGTACTGAGACACTGGTTTCTGCTAGATCAGAGAAGTTAAGCAAAGACCAGCCTGTTACCGTGAAGTTGTACTGAGATACTGGTTTCTGCTAGATCAGAGAAGTTAAGCAAAGACCAGCCTGTTACCGTGAAGTTGTACTAAGACACTGGTTTCTGCTAGATCAGAGAAGTTAAGCAAAGACCAGCCTGATACCGTGAAGTTGTACTGAGACACTGGTTTCTGCTAGATCAGAGAATTTAAGCAAAGACCAGCCTGTTATCGTGAAGTTGTACTGAGACACTGGTTTCTGCTAGATCAGAGAAATTAAGCAAAGACCAGCCTGTTACCGTGAAGTTGTACTGAGACACTGGTTTCTGCTAGATCAGAGAAGTTAAGCAAAGACCAGCCTGTTACCGTGAAGTTGTACTGAGACACTGGTTTCTGCTAGATCAGAGAAGTTAAGCAAAGACCAGCCTGTTACCGTGAAGTTGTACTGAGATATTGGTTTCTGCTAGATCAGAGAAGTTAAGCCAAGACCAGCCTGTTACCGTGAAGTTGTACTGAGACACTGGTTTCTGTTTGATCATAGAAGTTAAGCCAAGACCAACCTGATACCGTGAAGTTGAACTGAGACACTGGTTTCTGCTAGATCAGAGAAGTTAAGCAAAGACCAGCCTGTTACCGTGAAGTTGTACTGAGATACTGGTTTCTGCTAGATCAGAGAAGTTAAGCAAAGACCAGCCTGTTACCGTGAAGTTGTACTAAGACACTGGTTTCTGCTAGATCAGAGAATTTAAGCAAAGACCAGCCTGATACCGTGAAGTTGTACTGAAACACTGGCTTCTGCTAGATCAGAGAATTTAAGCAAAGACCAGCCTGTTACCGTGAAGTTGTACTGAGACACTGGTTTCTGCTATATCAGAGAAGTTAAGCAAAGGCCAGCCTGTTACCGTGAAGTTGTACTGAGACACTGGTTTCTGCTAGATCAGAGAAGTTAAGCAAAGACCAGCCTGTTACCGTGAAGTTGTACTGAGACACTGGTTTCTGCTAGATCAGAGAAGTTAAGCAAAGACCAGCCTGTTACCGTAAAGTTGTACTGAGATACTGGTTTCTGCTAGATCAGAGAAGTTAAGCCAAGACCAGCCTGTTACCGTGAAGTTGTACTGAGACACTGGTTTCTGTTTGATCATAGAAGTTAAGCCAAGACCAATCTGATACCGTGAAGTTGAACTGAGACACTGGTTTCTGCTAGATCAGAGAAGTTAAGCAAAGACCAGCCTGATACCGTGAAGTTGTACTGAGACACTGGCTTCTGCTAGATCAGAGAATTTAAGCAAAGACCAGCCTGTTACCGTGAAGTTGTACTGAGACACTGGTTTCTGCTAGATCAGAGAAGTTAAGCAAAGACCAGCCTGTTACCGTGAAGTTGTACTGAGACACTGGTTTCTGCTAGATCAGAGAAGTTAAGCAAAGACCAGCCTGTTACCGTGAAGTTGTACTGAGACACTGGTTTCTGCTAGATCAGAGAAGTTAAGCCAAGACCAGCCTGTTACCGTGAAGTTGTACTGAGACACTGGTTTCTGTTTGATCATAGAAGTTAAGCCAAGACCAACCTGATACCGTGAAGTTGAACTGAGACACTGGTTTCTGCTAGATCAGAGAATTTAAGCAAAGACCAGCCTATTACCGTGAAGTTGTACGGAGACACTGGTTTCTGCTAGATCAGAGAAGTTAAGCAAAGACCAACCTGATTCCGTGAAAGTGCACTGGGACACTGGTTTCTCCTAGGTCACAGAAGTTAAGCGAAAAATATTTCTGTTAAGTATTTAGATGAGTTACCACTTAAGAAAAGTAGTTTCAGTGAATAAATGCATCCCTCCGTCCCAGAGTAAGTACATATAATATATCTTTTTCTTTCCTGGGCGTCACACAAGACACTTTTTGATGGCTAGGTCCGAGTTCTTGAGATCTGGAGAGCTTGAAGTATATATTCACATTACTCTCAGTTCCGTACTGACCTGTTAGGGTCCCATCTCTGGGTCAAGTGGATATCTTTAAAAATCATTAGTATTTGATAGGACAATAACACGAGAAATTATATATTAACGATTCCCAAACCTATATTTATAAAGTTTGAAAGGTTACCAAACGTTTAAAATAAATCAATCACTCAATTCATCAAACACTATCAATGGCAAGAATCAGGTTATGCTGGAGCATTAGTTTCCGCTTGAACACATAAATACAGTATTGATGAAAATGCTAAGTGCTTAGTTGCGTGGCCTCTTAGAAACAGCAGGTTCAGGTCGAGATGCCAAAAGAGGCAAATCTAGAATTACATGGATGACAACGCGCTTAGTATAAAGGTTATCGACGCAAGAAATGTAATCGGTGATCTAAGTTCAAATTAGGAATAAAGCTGATCTTATTTCACTATATATAGGGAGATACGAGGATCATTAAATAAGTTTCCAGACTTTTTTCGTATGGCCACTTTTATTGATAGTACACACATGAAACTCTAGTCCCCTTCGGAGAAATCTACTCTTGATCCAATACACTTTTTGTACCGTTCCAACAACTTCTGGAAGGCCCCATGGAAGTTCTTGTGACTTTAAAAAAATTTCTTATCAATTTATTTTACAATGAGTATACTGATTACAAGGAACGAAACTATTTTGAGCCATTCAGAGTGAAAATTCTCTTCCGGTCTCAATGAATTTAAAGTCTTCCAGTATTTATTAATATAAGGTCTCACAGGACTTCTGTCAGAGTTAATTCACCCTAGGGAACTAGCATGCCAGTTTTATATATATTCACAGCTCTAGACAATACAAAGTGGGAAAACTACAGTTTGGTAAAGTATTTATCGTAATGGAAATCTGCCCATAAGTGAAACTAGATTACCACCGACGTCACAATTCCCTTATATTCTCAATTCTTATTAAATAATCATTCTTTTATTTTATTCATTAGCGTCTAGGTGGGTGAGATTTGCCACAGTCACCCATGTTATTAATGTGGTAATTATCAAATAGGATATGAAATCATTTTCTAGTGTTGAGCCATACAGGAATATAAATTCATGCATGACAATAGCATTTTCCACTTTGGGACGCCTTAGGCGCAAAGCAATACACTCAGCTCCCCAAAGTGTGTATTATGAGGGAGTAAAGCCTATTTGGACCAAGTGATCAGCTCAAAAAACCCACCTGGTGCAAATGAGGGGTGTGCCCCGGAAAACTAAAGGTGCGAATCTGTCATTTGTATTTATCTGAATTTCCACCAAATTAGGGTTTGACACAAGGCCATTTTATTGTAAAGATCAACCACGAATCGAGACTCATACGTAGCTATCACGAAAATGCCTATCCCATAATAGGGTGCCTCAGTCACCAAACTATAATAAGTCCTGCTAAGCAGGTATTGACTGGTGGGGGTAAGGCACGCTGGGACCAAGTGACCGGTTTAATAACACAAACCTGACACAAATGTTCGGAGGCCTCGGGATAAACAGGAGGGAGAGGACCCGAGGGCTTAAGCTGTTTAAAGTCTTGCAACGTGTATTAGATATCTTTAAGAAATAAAGTTTTATATTGTGTATGGAATGAGTTATTTGCATTCAGTTTTTAACAAAACCGAGCTCAATAAATAGTTTTTTTAGTGTCATTGATTTCCAGTATTATTGCTCGATTTTCAAACGCATTGGTCATATGTAATGTTGTAAGTAAAATAAAAAGGATATATATTCATTGCATATGGTGATATTCAAAATTGAGGTCACGGTATTAATTTTTTTTTTTTTTATGGGGAAGAGGGAATAGGATTGCTCTTCTGTTTAATTGATGTTATTTTCTGCTAATCTTAGCTAACCACACTCAATGACCTATTCATTCTAACAGTATTGATAATCATCCGTCTCGATCATACAGCAACCACCAAAATATCTCAGTTATTCTATGAAAGAAACTAAAGTAAATAAAACGATAACTAAAATAAACAGTAAGCATATAATTAGTTTAATCTATAGAAATCAAAATTGGCCTTAAAATATATTTTTCTCAACATTTTCTAAATTGAATTAACCTCAGTTTAAAGGACGACACATTTTCTTTATTATTGTTATTGAGAACAATTTCTGTCGCTTTCATTTCAGATATTTGGCAGTATATCATAGTATTGACGTGGCCCGAAAAAATGTTTGACTCCCATGTTTTAGCTATTTTTCACTTCTCAATGGATCTTGGATTTTACTGATCAAGTTGAGTTTTTGCACGAATTTGATGCTTTTTTGGAGCGAGTGTCATTCTTGATGAGTTTTTGAAAACTCTTCTCCTAGCGCCCTCACGTAACATACATAGCATTAAAAATATATATTGAGCAACCACAAAATTTACCTAAATTGCCGGTTATTAATCATTGTTTACTAAAACTTGTATTTATCATATTTCGAAATTAATTTTGTTTAGAATCTCAAAATTTACTCTATTCAAGAATTTGATTGAAAGTCGAACATTTTTCACCATTTTTATGGGGTTTCTGCAGCCTAACAGCCTTTATCATAGTTACCCAACCTCTCCGCTCGGGTAGGATATGACACAAGGTCAATTTTTAAGCAGAGTTTGAATTCAGAGTTTTCCTTCTCCTAGACTAGTTGCTTCATCTACGCTGAAGAACCTAGTCTGCCCTACTATTTACCCATTGCTGGAGGGAGAATAATTGGATTTATACTGAAGGAGGAGTGAGAGTATTTTTTGCTATTTAGGGACCCCGACAATTTTACGTTGAAGTTTGTATATTTAGAATAAGGGTGTTTATTCCCCGCAAGTTTAATGTATAGGTTTGATATAGGGTGTTTACAGAAAAGGTTGAATAAGCACATGGAAAAGTTAGTGAATGAATAAAGCATATAAAATAAGGGAAGATATGCAACAAATGAGTAAAAGATATGAAACAGATAATGGTTGTAATACGGCGCGGACAAAATGAACATTTAAAGCAAGGCGACGAACAAAAAACAAATTTATATACTATAACAATAAAACTTTCTTTGATACATAAAAAATATTACTAACTCTACTAACAAAATAATAGTGTGTATATATGTGTGAGCTCGTGTGTGTGTGTGTGTGTAACACAACTAAGCTACAAAAAGAATTGCAAGTTTAAAATGTCCTTTTTCTATGGTTAGAAACAGGTAGTTTCTCAGAGACGGGAAAGCGTCTCATAGTCCTTGTATATGAATGTCTACGAGGCCCATTCATGGTGTCGCTGCTGCGGAGAAATTTGGTCAAAGAGAAAGAGGGTGCTTGAAGACGACGTATTTATAGAAAATACGCGTCTTGTAAGTGGCTCAAAGACGCAGGACTTGAATTTACGCGCGCCGACGTAGTTGTAAGCATATCACGTGGTCCTCCTGGCCAATGGTTTCCCGAGACTGAATATTGAGCGACCGCCATCTTTGTGGGAACAAGTGGCATACCGCCCAAAATAATTTATAGGAGTGTAAAGTCCTATAATACCTTCCCCAAGGGTATTAGTGCTATGTGAAATGCAATCAGTCTCGTTTAGGATTTGAACTCGTGTCGCCGTGTCCATTTCCTACGACGATAACCATTACACCACGGGCACCTCCCAAGCCAAACAGCCTTCATGCTAAAGCCGTCACTTGCGTCTCGTGTGTCTAGCCACACTGAAGAGTTATGATACAACGAAACAGTCCCCCCATCACTTTAGCAAAGAAATTATTGGCTGCCACCTGCGTAATGCAAAGCTCTTCTAATGAAATGAATTTTTCGGTATCCCATTGCAAAATATAAGCAAACGAAAGTTTAATTCCTATGCGTTAATTCCCACGTCGCAGGCTTGGATGAGGGGTTCTTTATCAACCAGACGTAAAGTTAGGCGGGTTTCGATCCCGGCTTGGAACGTCTTGCGTGTTTAGCCATACTGAAGTGTTATTATACATCGAAACAGTCTGTCAGTGGATGACTGAATATGTATTTACCAAGCATACCACACGGACAGAGAAGACACCAGGTCAATTTTTAAGCGGAGTTTGACAGGCTTCAATTCAGGTTTCTCCTTTTTCTAGACTGATTGCCTAATCAACACCTTATTATTTACTCATATCTGGAGGGAGAATAATTGGATTAAGGCCTTTCCCGAGGGTATTAGTGCTATGTGAAATGTAATCAATCTCGTCCAGGACTTGTGTCAACGAGTTCATTTTCTACGACGATAACCATTAGACACTGATATATATATATATATATATATATATATATATGGGACAGGGTTAATGCTTAAAAAATTGTATTAGAACACAGTTCTACAAATTTAGTAAATGTTACTTCTTTAACTTGAATAGAGAATTTGTTGAATAATAAAAGTTACTAGGTTTCTTTTCATGATAAGTAAAGTTTTCCCTGTTAATGCGTTATCATGTCTCAATATTTGCATAAAATATGGTAATTTGTTTTGTTTTTAACTAGACAGTATATGCTGTGTACGTAAAATATATTCCGATATGTATGTCCCGAAGTAAAGGGAAAGTAATATTTATAACGCCAATGTGTGTCTGTATGCAAAACAATAAAAATCAGCTGACGAGATATGTTGACATTTGTACAAAGATTTCAAGCCCAGAATGTCCACAAAGAAAAGCGATAATACTTTGCTTACCGGAATAGTTAAACGACTTTGGATTTAAATAAATAGAATAAATTGAGTTATTGAATATTTTGAATGCTGAAAAGCAACTAATTTTACTGAAAGAAATTAAGACGAATTAGAACAATCTATAAAAACTTTTTTTTTTAAATTGAAAACTGAAGTTTAGATTATGTTATTGATTGTGTATAAAAAAAACAGTTGTAGTAACGACCAAGGGGAACAATCTAGATGTAAGAATTTGGTTGTGGCCTGTTACGGATGTTGTAGGGGGATATGTTATTTTATAGATATGTTTGGTCCCCCAAAAATTTATGTTATGTTTGGTATATGTTTAGTGGTATATTATTTTTGCTTATACTTGGGAAAAGGCACATGGAGACAAATTTAGTAAATGAAGTAACGATATGAACGATGTGTAAACGATATGAAAATCCTGTTTATACATATATATTGAATATATATAAGACTTGTAAACACATTTTGTAGATAACATTTTTAAAAGATCCTGAGCTTTTTTTTGCCCAAAGTTAAATGTTTTAAAGTATTACTATATAACAATCACAATTTAACATCAGTCATTTGTTTGCACACATAGTTTTTTTTTCAATTTGACCCATAGACAGGTCCCTATCTGGTGCTACCACTCCAGGATCAGAGTGGACCTGAGAGCAATGGAAATGATGGGGTACTCCACATTCTCCAAATCTCCAAGGTTGGAGACTTGTCATCTGATTGTTTAACTTCATATCCAGAACACTTACTGCGGAGGGATCTTAGTCGTCTGGAGGGATGCAGTTAGTGTATTCTACAGTCCCAGCGGACTGAGGTTGATGATTTTTTCAATTTATCATATTTACCAACCCTTCCGCTCAGGCAGGATAGGGCACAAGGTAAATTTTTAAGCAGAGTTTAACAGGTTTGAATTCAGAGTTTTCCTTCTCCTAGACTAGTTGAAGAACCTAGTCTGCCCTACTATTTACCCATAGCTGGAGGGAGAATAATTGGATTTATACCTTTCCCAAGGGTATTAGTGCTATGGGAAATCCAATCAGTCTCGTGCAGTATTTGAACTCGCATCACCGTGTCCATTTCCTACGACGATAACCATGACACGGGTACCTCCATAAATTATTATTTCAATTTATAGTCGATAAATAATAAAATCAATTGATAACTTGATTTTATATAAAGGTTAATTCAGAATAAAATTCTGAAAGGATTGATTGATTGATTGATTGATTTTAATGGAATGTCAAAGCACACAAGGTTATTTTATGCTGATAATTTTGGGGCCCACAGTCTTATCGAATAAAAATAATTTTTAAAGATATTCGTTTGACTCATAGATGGGATCCTAATAGATACTACCGCTCCGGGACAGAAAATACCTGGGAGTAACAGTAATGGAAGTGTAATCGACACTTCTTAGAGCTCGAGGACAGGAGCCTCACGAGCCGATGAAGTTTTGTGTCCCACTCAGGACCTCACTTTTGGAGATCTGATCTCTTTACAGTGTATATAGCCAGTGTATTCTAAACCACACCGACAGGGTGGATCCGTCTGAAGTATAAGTGCTAATAGTTATTTGTCAATATTTACTAATCCCTGAAAATGATCTGAGTCTATTTATTTATTAAAACTTGAGAATTATCCGTAGCATTGAGTGATGAGATGGAAATGAGACTGACAGTGATTAGATAGAATGTACGGAAATACATTAGGGAGGCTCAAAATATAAATACAAGAATAAAATTTGATATTTTGGCTGGCTTTGCTCCTAATCCCCGTCCAATTGACATGTAAAAGATATCTGCAACTTTAAAAGAAAAACAGTTGATATTTTGAGGCTCACGCTGTCTGCCTGATTCTAAGTTCATATTAAGTTTATAGCAAGTATAATAATATGAAGATGACAAAAAAAAAAAGGACGGATTGATATTTTTCCATTTCGTTATCAACACAATAAATAAAAGTAAACGTAAAAAAGATTATATTGCTGTTGAATACCATCATGTTAAAGTGATTAACCCATTTCTGCTTATCATGCCAAATTTTGGCAGAGTATATCTCAACAAAAAATATTTACATGTTGACTCTTTATAATACTGTTCATTGAAAATAAATTATTCAAGGGTCATTATATAAATAAGGGGAAAATTCCAAGTCTCTATTATATAAAATTCCTAGCATAATACTTTTCAAAATCATAAAAGTCGAATTAGGAATTTCTTTTTATCTCCTTTTCAATTTAAGGCGTTACCATCACTTTTCTATTTAATTAACAGTATAACTAATTGATTTTTTTTCTGAATACGTTCCTTGTATAGAGCAATAGTCTCCACACACAGTAAAATGGTCATCGCATAAATGCATTTAACACATTTCACTTTTTAAAAATTACAAGACCAATCTGAATCATTCCACAAACATCACAAAAACATTTAATATTCCATAGATTTTTTTCCAATTCCTGGTTACAAGCACATACGGCCTCATTCATTCTGCAGCAACCACTTTTCTAGATTCCTTTCGTTTATTACGACCTCATGACCCGACGTTCTAACAATTTCCATAGACAGTAACCCACATTTCACCCGAAGAGAATACCATCATAACCAAAAATAAATAAGCAAATAAGAGCGTTTAAACAAAATGTTCAAAAAAATATATTCACTGGCCCCCCAAAATATATCTCCTATATGTTAACCATACACATTAAAATTAATTGTACTCTCAAGCCAAAACAGAAAAAAAAGAAAAAACCGGAATACCCCGAGCCAATCTATCAAATGAGCCATAAACCGTATTCTGTTTTTCATGAACATTTCCTTTTTCTATAGTTTTTAACATTATTCCCGGCTACTTTCAACTTTCCTTCAACTTATACTATACACAGCACAATTCGATAAAGTATTCATAGGATTAACATATGAATTATCCCCTTCTTGCCTTATTAATAAGCGAATAACCCCGGTTCTTCTCTCCGAACATTCACCGAATCCCGATGTTTACCATGTAGGCTCTAATTGGACGATACTCATTTGAAAATGTATTCTTGACTCAGCTTTCTGCATCTTAAAACAACATAATTAGCTTAACGACAATCTGTCTCTATTGGAAGGTTCCCATATGCTGACACTACCGACTGACCTCAATTCCCATCTCCGAACAATCACCGAATCCCGATGTACACAAAGCAGGCTCTAATTGGACGATACCGATTTAAAAAGTATTCCTTTACTCAGTGTTCTGCGTCTTAAAATAACATAATTAGTTTAACGACAATCTGTCTCTATTGGAAGATTCCCATATCCTGACACTACCGATTGACCATATTTACTTCATTAAGTAACCCAGTGCTCAGTTCACGTTCTTTACTCAAACAATTCGACTATCTGCGCGTCCTCAACATACCGGAAAAATCAACTACATTTTACCACGCTCAAAAAATTGTATGCTAATCCACAGACTATTCCATTGGTCTCCACTGCTCTTTCACTGTGCAGGATTCCTAACCATTCTATCTTATCCCTTCCTGTTGGGACTTCAGCCTCCATGGCGCGTTTCATATCAAGATTGGGATACTAAACAGCTGTGTTCGAAAACGCTTCCGATAAAACTAGACAAAATGTGAAGATAAACGTATTATAAATACGATTTCCAAATCTCACTGCGTTAAATAACCCTTGACAGGTTTGCATGTCGTTAAAATAAATGAATAAATCATAATATGAATAGAAAAAAATGGGCAAACTTATGGAAACGAAAGTAGCAATTTCAGAAATTTGAATGACCCTAGTATTCAAAAAGATATCTCGTCAACGGTTGCTCATATTTCTCAAAACATCAGAAATGATCTCTGCTTGTCTTCCTGAATTGTTTTCATCGAATGTGCCCCTACTTACAGCTGAGAATTTGTGTCAAAATGGACATTTAATCTGCTGATTGTTATTAAGCCAGGCTTGTCGTTTGACACTAATGCGGTCTTCTTCTGTCAATCAAGTGATTAGTTTTTGTGTACTTTAAACTAAATAGGAATTTATATCTCACTGTTTGTTCTATGCATTAGAAATAACTCGATTATTTTCACACATCGCACCAAAATGATTTAATAAATGTACAGAGCGATCTTATTCACTGAAAAATGATCATGATCAATTATAGTTTATTTATTCCTACATCACATAAAACTAACTGAAAATCGAAATACGGGTGTTGTATTCGTTACTCTTGCAAAAATATACATAATATCGATTATAAATAAGTACATCCCAATTCTCTTTTAATAAAAAGTTTATTTTCATCTAAACTTCTTGTGGAATTTGATAATCAAAATCAATCTTTAGTTATTAACAATGTAATGCTACGACACCAAAAAGACACTTGCCCCACTTCGGTTTTTAGCAGACCTTTGTAGCGCTACAGCACGATATAGACGTTTGTGCCCCCGCGGTTCCAAGGGGTCTGTGCACGTAGCATATTACTACATACATAGCCCTGTTACAGTCGAAACCTGTTGTAACCTCAATGTGAGAAAACGTGACGAACACACAAAACACCGTCTTGGTTCATTAATTCAAAAGTTTATTCGCTACTACCCTTCATTTGTAGTCGCTGAGGAGAGAGAGAAAAGAGAACATGAACTGAGCCCACTGCTTTAGATAGACAGAGAGAAATTAACTGCCGCAGGACGAAAAAGACAGACACACACCTTGATGTCCAATTTTCTCCCCGGTCATTTCCTGTTTTAGCTCTCACACGTACCTGTTCGATGCCCCGTCTTCACATCTACACCTCTTGGCTCAAACTCTTTCTTTTCCTGTTGTCTATCCCACTTCAACTCTCATGACTTTCCGCTTGAGTTTTTTATCAGCCAATCATAGCCAGTGGTCGATTTGCAACTGATACATTTCTGTTTTAAACTTTAGCGTCTGCTGCTATCCTGACCTAGACTTGGGGAACCTCTAAATCTACCTAAGAAATAATTTACTACAAAGGCAATCAACCAGGGCCCTTAATTTTATTACAACTATAATCTATTGCAACACTCTACAGCATTGAAAACAAACACCACAGAAATATTGCCAAAATAAAATGGTATGATTATATGTAAGACGTGTACCAATTTTTGATCGGTTTTACATTCATATTCGGAGGGAATTCATGTAGAGTTGTAGCTAAAGTGCCAGACTTTGATATCAAAGTAAGTGAATTCGAATCTCAGTCACACCATTACGTTCACTTTTTGACCAATGCCCGAGTGAAACCCTTTGAACTCCACCTTATCCTCCTCAGGTACAGGTTAAGTAGTACTATTTCAATTCTTCTATAAGAATGGTTTTGGCAACAAATAAACCAAGAAGGTTGATATATCCTCAAGCATAGAAAGCAAATCCTTTTTATATTATTAGTTGGACTTTCAATATTGTAGAGTATAATACTGCAGTTGTATTTCTTCTCTGTTGGTCTTATTAGAAGATAACACAAACTTGAATTAATGATGTTTTATTTTTGGTATAAAAATTTAGGTTTTTACATCAAGTTACAGCCCTTTAAACTTTGTTGATACAGGAGCGGACTCGCTGAGTTTTGTTCACTGAGGGATTCTAGTAGTAAACTCGCCAATCCCTTCTGGACTCTAGTGGTCAACTGACAAGCGTCTTCCTTTTTCAAATCTTCTACACAAAACTACTGTCTCTAACTCCTACTTCTTACTCCTACCTCTTACTACTACTAAAAGAAACGGTTCTTTATTTTGCCGCCTAATTTCGAATTCTTGGCGTCAGTGTGTCTACATTTTTCTATTTTTAGAACACTCGCCAATCGCCATTTTTATAAACCATAACACCGCCCCGAGAAAAAAATCGAATTACCACACTTTGAGAATGTTTATTTAGACTTATTTCATTTAGAAGTCAGTAAACTTATAATAGTTTGAATGCAAAAAATGTGTTCTTTAATGCTATTCTAGGAAAAAGTATGTAATAACCACACTAAGAGGATATCGACCTTGTGTTTTTATTCGGCAGTAAATAAACTCATAACAAATAAGAAGAAAATATTTTTCATTAAACAACTAAATATTCTGGCTTCAAAAAACCCATCTTAAAAAATATGAGATAATATTATTTAGATTATTTAAATTAACGGTATAATCAATGTGTGAAAATAGAATGAATGTGATATCCAATGTTTAACCAAGACTTTAAATTGGCTTAGGTGATGTTGTTTGAATATTTGTCAAGTACCGTTCAAATAAAATATAAAGAAGATTACCTGATAAAAACAAATAAATTTCTCATGTCATTCATCCAATGATTTGCATCTCATTTGTGTGATTTAGAGAGATAATAACTATTTCCTAACAATCAATGCATATATCTACTATGAAATCTGGAATAATTTCCTCATTCCAACCGCGGGAAATTAGTTCTTTAGAAAAAGCTGACAAAAACAATGAAATGACCCACATAAACCCTGTATCTTTAGTTTCGAAGAAATATTTTATAAGTTATTGCGCTTCTTATTCATCGACTTCACTATATCTGAATAATTTTTTTTCTCCTAGGCACATATCCACGTAAGCTTGTGTGAAAGAGAAATACTTCCCCATGTATCAATTGTTTTTTCTTTCCATGCTATTGATGTTTCCCAACGGAAAGGCTAATATTGCTGGGTATCGTAGCCCTCACTGTATTTATCAATTTTTTATTTATATATTTATTTATTATTCGAACAACGGTTTTGGAGAAAAGTATAATTGAAAATAATAAGGAACCTACATGAACACAATCGATAATACTATGATTATTGATTCATTCATCTATGTCAACCTTAGAGGACCACAAAGAATTATATTTGTATATGGTCTGCAATCTGGAATTTTCAAAAAGTTTGTTTCAATTTTGCAGAAGACTAGTTATGAGAATATACA